>VONZ01001334.1:0-166477 GCA_012976165.1 Labeo catla | reverse complement strand
TCTGACTGAAATGTACATCCACTTCCTGCTGATTCAGATCAACATGAGGAATCAGAAGTATGAAGAGAGAGATCCAGAGAAACTCCTGCAGTCCAACGGAGAAGTGATTGTGAAACTTGCTAAAGTGGCTTTCAAACAGCTGATGAAGAGCAATATGATGTTCTATGAGGAGGACCTGACTGAGAGCGACATAGATGTCACTGATGCCTCAGTGTATTCTGGGATTTGCACTGAGATCTTTAAGGAGGAATCTGTGATTCATCAGAGAAAAGTCTACAGCTTCATTCATCTGAGTGTTCAGGAGTTCATGGCTGCATTTTATGCTTTTGGTTTTTATCTAAATACAACTATGGATGGGCTAAGGAATTTAGTTTCTGTTCAGGATTTGCTTAAAGGAGCAGTAGATAAAGCCCTTGAGAGTGAGAATGGCCACCTGGATCTGTTCCTGCGGTTCCTGCTGGGAGTTTCACTGGAGTCCAATCAGAGACTCTTACAGGATCTACTGAAACACACAGAGAACAGCTCAGAGAGCATCAGGAGAACCACACAGTACATTAAAGAGAAGATCAAAGATGGACATGGACTCTCCACTGAAAGATCCATCAATCTGTTCCTCTGTCTGCTCGAAGTGAAAGATCAGACTCTGTCCAGAGAGATTCAGGAGTTTGTGAAATCAGACAAACACTCAGAGAAGAAACTCTCTCCTGCTCAGTGCTCAACAATTGCCTACATGCTTCAGATATTAGAGGAGCCCCTGGATGAGCTGGACCTCAAGAAATACAACACATCAGATGAGGGGAGAAGAAGACTGATACTAGCTGTGAGCAACTGCAGAAAAGCTCTGTAAGTGTTTAATAGTTGTATGTTAAAAAACGATCCTGAATGTATCTGCAGAGTGATGTGCAGTGTTACGCTAGCTACTTTAAATTTAGCTATGCTACATAACAACAATAGGTTAACTAGGTTAAAATAATAGCTGTAGTTTTTTTAAAGTATCTGCAGCAGTTCAACGTCAGGGTATATGGCAAAATTAGCAAAATTGGTACATATTTCATATATCTTTGTATAAATATAAAAAATAGTTAGTCATAATTTGATTAAACATACTTTTATTTTAACCAAAAAATTATCTGAAACTTGCATTCTGAAGGACATTTAAAAAGTACCTCACAAACATAGTAAAACAGGTTAAAAATGGGTATTTAAGGTGGTCCTTAATCTTACAAATCCCCAAATACTGTTAGATGTGCATAGGTTTCTGTAAGGGTTATGTGTAGATGTATATCCCTAAAATTGACACAACAGGGATAAAACTTTTATGAAGCTTCTTTAAAGCACTTTTTAGAAAAGTGTGAATGGTACACTGATGGCATCAGATGGTAATTTTGTGATACTTAGTTATATGTCTTAACCTGAAGTATAGTATCATTCAGAAGCTTTACACACAGACAGTGATAAATGCAAAACAATACTTATTTCTGCAGGTTTGTTTGGTTGCACTAGTGTCACAGAAATAACAGATTTTTAATTATCCATTTAAACAAGTGTTCTGTTTTTTTTCTTTTCTACCATATATTCTTAGTAACACGCTTCACTTCACAACAATACAGTTCACTACTGAAAAGCAGTGGTGAGTAAAAGTACAGATAGGTATAATAAAATATTACTCCAGCAAACGTAAAAGTACAAAAGTACTCAATTTTTTTAAGTAAAATTATTGATAGGTAAATTTATTTAGCAATTTTATATAGTCTACTTAATTGTCTTTTAACATATATTTTTTTATAATCCTACTGCTCAAAATACCTGTGATTTTCCCAAAATAACCACTATATGGAGTCAAGACATATTTTTTGTTGTTGATATGGACTACGTTGATGAGAGTGATGTAGTAATATTCACTGTGAAGCTTACACTGTGATGTACCTGAGAGAAAACAGATTTGACCATCTAATTTTCAAAAGTAAGAAAAAAAGTGTTTTAAAGCTTGTTGTATTCCAGAACGTCACAGTTATATATGACATGACAATAAGGCCTGAAGTTAGGAAGAACATTTTAAGAAAAAATATAATTATATTTCCATAATAATTATTTTTCTTCTCAAACCTTGTCTAGGGTGAAAAACAGCCCTGGCCAAATGCCCTCAGAGGGCATCACTTCCCACTTTGATGATTACTGTAGTTATGTTTTGAACATCACATTCTGTTTTTTTTTATGTAGATGTATTTTATCTTAGGTCATTGAATAAAAAATATTTGACTTTATATCTAGAATGACTTCAATTTAGCAATCTCAGCAAGCTTAGCTTACCTATGACAAAGTTAGCATCAGCTAACAATTTTGACTTCTATTTTCAGTATGGTTAAGGAATAAACATAACGTAAAACTACTTTGTTACTGTCCACCACTGCTGAAAAGCTACATAATTTAAAAACATGCATTGTTACCACTGCACCACTGGGAAAAATCTAGGATAGACCAACAGGTTTCCACTCAAGGCATTACTGATTTCTAATAATGGTTGTCTAAATGCCAAGCCCACCTGTGGCTGGCAAACGATTAATCAATCGATTTTATTACATAAATATTACATAAATAACATATTCTCTTTAAATATATACATTAATTAGTGTGTATTTATATATACATCATAATTATCCACTAGGGGTGTCGCAGTATACCGGAATTGACAATAATCGTGATATTCAAAGCGTAAAATATCAACACAGTGTTAATTTAGGGTATTACAATATACCGGTATTGGCGATAACCACACTCTAGGACTCTTATGTTAACACGACACATAAATACTCCAGCGCCAGTACCTGGTTGATCTCCCAGGTGGCAGTATTGCGCCTTAACGCTGACACCTGTCAAACAAGAAGACGACACAGTGCGCGCAGCTACTCCGAGAAGAGTCATGTTGTCCGAGCGGGAGAGTAAAAAGCTCTTTTCACACTTGAAAAAAGTAAGCTGTTTTCTGTATTAATATGTTTATGAATACAGAAAAAATGATTCTTTTAATAAGTACCACATTTTCTTTACTCGTCTTATTTTTGTATTTGCAATCAAGTCATGGCCAACACGGCCTTGTGTGTAGCCTGTGATTTCTTTGTTTAAAACTACTACACGATTAAAACTGATCTAGAAAAAAAAAAAAAAACTGATCTAGAAAAATTGAGCGACAACATTGCTACATTAAATTGTGTAAAATGTCATGTTGGTCGCAGTGCCATGAACTTAATGTCTTATCTGTGGCTGTTCTAGGCGCACATTAAAACTGAATTAGCAGCGTGTTGGAAAACGCTAGGCGCGCCGCTTTCTTCTTCCCAAAGCGCTCTGTAGCTTGTGTTCCCGTGATGTCTGCCATTGCTAAGCAACCATGACCTGCGCTCTCAATGAAGACGCGCAAGTTTCAGCAAAGGACAAATGGATTTCCAGCACTAAAAATCACTTGCTGTAGCTCTGCTACTAAATTTATATTTATAAAGTTAAAGTATCAGGTTTGATGTTAATATTTATTTATCATACTGTTTACAGTATTTTCTCTCTGTTATTTCTTATGGAACTTCAAAGAAGACAGAGAAAGCCAGAGTCCTGTGCCCTGTGTTTATCAGTATCCCTATGTTCATTGGGTAAAAAAGAAAAACTAAATAAAGTAAAAATTAATTTGCTAACTTTTTTCCCTAAGGGTTCTGTAGATGTTGCGATGTATTGATATTGTGAAGTTTTTTTGGCCACAATAACCGTGGTGTGAAAAATCTAATATTGTGACAGCCCTATTACACACAGTACACACAGTAGACACACATATATTAGGTACACACATACATCAAACTTTTATTTTGTATCCGATTAATCATGATTAATAGTTTGCCAGCCCTAGTTTGAATAGAATTAGAATTTTCCACATCTTTGTGCAAAGTGATATATATTTAAGTTTATTTTACACAATTTAGAATTTCTTTGGTACCTCCTTAACATGATTGTAATTAATAAAATAAATATGACCAGAGTCTGGCAGAGTCTGGATAAGAAATTTTATTGTCTGAAAATCGCTTACTCTTTTCAGTCTTGCTGGCTGTAATCTCACTAGTCAGTCCTGTGAAATTGTGGCATCAGCTCTACAATCCTCAAACTCTGTTCTGAGAGAGCTGG
Organism: Labeo catla; assembly: GCA_012976165.1. Classification (NCBI taxonomy): domain Eukaryota; kingdom Metazoa; phylum Chordata; class Actinopteri; order Cypriniformes; family Cyprinidae; genus Labeo; species Labeo catla. The sequence goes on along the minus strand of VONZ01001334.1, from coordinate 162,319 downwards.
ATTTGAGTAACAATGACCTGCAGGATTCAGGAGTGAAGCTGCTCTCTGATGGACTGAAGAGTCCAAAATGTGAGCTGCAGATACTGAGGTTAGACTTCCACAGTAAGTTATTTTGATGCATGATTATTTTATGCTATAGGGTTCCATGCCAACTTTATAACAACTCCTATTTCCTGTTGATGTATGCTTGCAGGTTGTCTGGCTGTATGGTGACAGAGGAAGGCTGTGGTTATTTGTCTTCAGCTCTGAGTTCAAACCCCTCACACCTGAGAGAGCTGGATCTGAGCTACAATCACCCAGGACAATCAGGAGTCCAGCTGCTCAACAACAAACTGGAGGATCCAAACTGTTCACTGCAGATACTCAAGTATGTGGGGCAGTTATGACACATTTAATTGTTTGTGTATATGCATTCTTATTTATGCATTGAGGACCTATGCTTCCCCAGAATTTTACTAAGACTGGCATTTACACAAGCTGTAATTAAAGTTTTAGTTAAGGTTTTGTTTTACATATATGTATGTTAGTACCTGTGGATTAGATCTTTAAGGCCTTGTTATAATCGTTGTCATTAGTTATTTTGAGCATGGGTTGTTAGATCTAGCATTTTGTTTGTTTAAATCAGACACAGAGATTAAGGTAATGCAGTAAAGATTACATTTATTTGAATGAATTAGAGAAAGAGGGAGATTTTGTATGAGTATGTGCAGCATCTCCCTACTAACAGTGAAACTGAGTTTAATTACTTTAACCTGACATTACACCGTTGTTACTAAAAATATAATGTAGCTCTTAAGTAGTCTAGCTATTGGAGTGTTTTAAAGGGGACCCTAATATGCCTGTTTTCACAAGATGTAATATAAGTCTCTGAGCTGGTGCTTCCTGCCCAGTATGCAGAATAAGGGAGAGTTTTGACATCTCTGATTTGGACAAAAAAAAAAAATCAGGATTAGCAATATGACTAACAGCGAAAATAGTGGTGTTCAGCCCTATATGTATGAACCGAAGACACACACTAATAAAGGCAAGACTCTGGCAGAAGTAACAACATTGAGAATGAACCAGGAAGTCTCTTTTTTAACTTTGGTTAAAAATCATCCAAGGTTTTTGATCAAGTACATAACCAAGCAAATTAAAAAAAACAAGCATTCATTACATTTAATCACCATTGGTAGTGGGATGTATTATAATAATTTTTTTTCTCAGTTGGTCAGAACAAAAGTGGCAGACATGTTACTTGCTTGTTCAGATGACATTTTCTGGTGAGAATTGTTATTTGAGTCATACGTCCAAGATGTAGTAATTCTGTGATTCTGAATCTGCAGTATCCACACTGTTGCAGTGACTGACAACCACACATACAGCTCTTCAAAACATTAGATTAATCCATGCAAAGGAGCCATGCCGATGCAGAATCCATATAAAGTTGATAATTCCCCAAATAACTGCAACTACTATGGAGAGAGATTAGTCTCAATAATAATTCACACAAAAGACATGATGTTCACATGCATGAAACCTAATTCACTTGCATGAAAAAGAAACAATCTTCGCATCACAAAGAAACAATTAATGTGCACAAAAAAATTATTGCCTGTATTTGTGTATGTGTGTCTGTATGTGTGTTTTTGAGATTTCATGCCAGCGCTGTCCTCACATGTACTCTTTAGCCAATCAAATGCGAGCTTACCATTCAATCAGTCATAACCTGCAGAGAGCGCAGGACACAAAGCTCGGCTTTGCACACCTTTTGTGCAATCTGACTGAATTAGAATGGAAATGAAGAATGAAGATGGGGACATGCGTCCATTTCATTGTACAGACCAGTGGGTGTAGCGATTATTTCAGAAGTGCAGGGGACAGAACATCACACCAGATTATTCTATTCTATTCTATTCTAGAGGAAAGCTAGCTTATGTCAGTAGAACAAGAACATGCAATAAACATTCAATGTAATTTAGTTCAGTGTCATTTAGGTTTGACTTTTTTTAAGATGAAAATCTTTTTCAAGCTCTTAACATTTTTTCCTTCTGACTGGTTTGTTCAAAAACAACAAAATATCAACACAGTTTAAGCTAACATTGTTTAAAGTGGAAATATAATGTTATCTTAAACTATGTTGATATTTTATTGTTTTTGAACAAGCCAGTTAGAAGGAAAAAAAAAAAAACGTTATAAAGAGCTTGAAAAATATTTTTATATAAAACAGGGCTCGAGACTCATTTTCCCCACTGGTCACACTGGTGCGACTAACTTTCTTTCAGTGTGGTCACACCCTCTTTTTATAGCAATCATAATGACCTTGCATCTTGATGAATCATTCTGTTAATTTGTATATCATGGTTTTGCATTGATGTAAAGATTGACAGTGACTGAATTTTTTTGAATTCAGATTTAAATTTGGACATTTTAATCTGCCCCAAGGGCTTCGATTTTTCCAGCCAGTATGCACATTTTGGACCAAAGCGAGCAATGACTTTCTTGGTTGCAGCATAAATGCCTTAACTGAACCAAATAAATATCATGTATTTTTCAATATGTTTTATCACTAGAATTTGGACATTTAATATTCCATTTTAAACCCATCATACACATTTTACATTTAACTTAACTCCATATTATAGTTTAACACTGTAATTTCGTTTTGGGGATAAATAAATTACTCCACTATGTGTAGCCTATGCAGGGCTCACAAAAATTCAGGTTCAGATTTTTAGAAGACACATTTTTCACATTTATAATTCTAACTGTATGCTGCAAAAAAAAAAAAAAAAAAAAAAAAAAAAAAAAATCAGTGTTCGCTTTGATCTCAGCATGAACAGTAGAAAGGCTCATTGAAATTACAGATTCATTCTCTGCCACTAGGTGGTGCTTTTGAAACAGCTGTTATTATTGTACAGTGCTCATAATAGCTGCCTAATCAGATTCAGGCATTATAAGTATGATTAAAAGAAAATGCCATCAAAACTTTTCTGAAGACAGTCGGTTCCCTTCAGATATACATTCATATAAAAAAAACATGCAGTAGTCTTATTTATTCAGTGAAATCATAGCCTTAATAATGACATTAATCCATATCAAATGTAAGACCTCTTGAAATTATAATTAAGATTTTTCTCATACCATTAAGGTATTTTAAGGCTTTAGATTTGATATAGCCAAATTGAAGTCTTTTTAAGGGCCCATGGGAATGCTGTATTTAAGACAGCCCGTCAAGCAGGGCGGTGATGCATTTTGATAGCCCAACTGGAAGACACAACAGCCCCGGTACGTTGGGCTAGTGATTTTGTCAGCCCTGCTATGTATCTGTCTATCTATCTGGTTTTAAATCTACCTACAATTAAAATGTATTTACTTTAAACTCTACATATTAGACCATTATAATTAACCTATTTAGCATTTTTAATCATCATTATCATTATATAATTTTTTCTTCCCTATTTCAGTCTCTCTGCTTGCACCAGTACCTTCATCTTTGTGATCCCTTGATGGTCCGTCTCCTCTCTCTCATCTCTCTCCTCACTTTGTCTTTTAAAATAATTGGTTATAGACAGCTTCATATTTGTGCTTTAAGACTTGTGTTTTATCATCTGTGCGCAGCGTGTGTACACTGCTAATGTATGCACAGCCAGGGAAAATACAGGTAGGGAGGGGCAAATCGAACCTGATTGGTTAACAGGGTACATGTGCCAGCCAGATATCACAACAACCTGAACGTTACACACTCGCACCAATGCAACCTCACACACTATAAACACATGATTGCATTTGCGACCATTTTGGTCACAGTCTAAAACCCTGTAAAAAAAAAAAAGAAAAAAAAAAGAAAAATCGAAAGTCAAACTTAAATGACACTGAACTAAATTACACTGAATGTTTATTACATGTTATTGTTCTACTGACATAAGCTATCCTCTAGAATACAATACAATACAATATAATACAATAATCTGGTGTGATGTTCTGTACCCCGCACTTCTGAAATGATCTCTACACCCATTGGTCTAAACACTGAAATACACGCACATCCCGGGTCTTCATTTCCATTCTAATTCAGTCAGATTGCACAAAATATGTGCAAAGCCGAGCTCATTAAGTCTGCGCTTTCTGCGGGTTATGATTGGTTGAATGGTAAGCTCGCATCTGATTGGCTAAAGAGTACATGTGAGGAGAGTGGTGGCAGGAAAGTCTCAAAAATACACACACACACACACACACACACACATGTTGGGTTTACATGTTTTATGGGGACATTCCATAGGCGTAATGGTTTTTATACTGTACAAACCGTATTTTCTATCACCCTACACCTACCCTACACCTAAACCTAGCCCTCACAGGAGACTGTGCACACTTTTACTTTCTCAAAAAAACTCATTGTGCATGATTTATAAGCCTGTTTCCTCATGGGGACCTCACAAATGTCCCCACAAGGTCAAAATTTACTGGTATTACTATCCTTGTGGGGACATTTGGTCCCCATAACGTGATGAATACCAGGTGCACACATACACACACACACACACACACACAGACAAATCCAGGCCATACACACATGAACGAGATTTACACATTCACAGTCCATGATAAACTTGTAAATTTTAAACATTAAATATTTGTATACACAATTGTACATCTGTGAACTGTTTTTAGATTTGTGAAATGTATTTTATGAATATACTGTATATATTTTTGTTTTGTGCATGTGAATTGTTTTTTGTGAATGTGTATATAATTTTTGCACATGCAAATTTGGTTTCTGCTTATGAATTTGGTTAAGCATGTGAAAATCGTGTCTTTTGCATGAATTATATTGAGACTAATCTCTCTCCATAACTGCAGATTTCAAACACAGATGGCGACAAAGACAAAACTAATGGACTGAATCTTTAAATTAAAATGTTAATCAAACATTTTTTCTCTGTTTTATTCATTTGTCTCTGTAGTTTGGACCATGGAAAACACTGTAGGATCAAGCCAGGCTTGCACAAGTGTAAGTCCTGTACCTCACTCTTCCTCTCATACATACTTAATAGGTCCAGCAGTGAAGTGAATCAAATCTTGAAGGTTTTAGTTTTTCTTGTATTTGAGTGTGTAGCCATTGAGTTGACTTCCCAATGTATTAATGTTTACGGGGAGATTTTGCCAACATTCATTTAGTTATGCTGCCAAGGGACAGATAATTTAAGATTTTATGTAGGAAGTTAGAATTCACCAACAAATCCCCTACTTTCAAAAATTTTCATTTGTGCAGTTTTACTTTCTCCCTTTCCTGCCATAACCCTGTATATTTAATGTTGTTCTAATCTTGTGTTCAGATGCCTGTAATCTCACACTGGATCCAAACACAGCACACATTCGTCTCTCATTAACTGAGGACAACAGGAAGCTGACACATGTCAAAGATAAGCAGTCGTATCCTGATCATTCAGACAGATTTAATCACTATGAGCAGGTTCTGTGTGTTGAGAGTCTGACTGGACGCCGTTACTGGGAGGCTGAATGGAGTGGCTGGTGTTTCATAGGAGTGACGTATAAAGGAATCAGCAGGAAAGGTGGGAGTGACTCTAGGATTGGATACAGTGACAAATCCTGGTCCATTTTTTGTGTTGATGGCAGATATAGTGCTTGGCACAATAGTATAAACAAAGAAATACCTGCCCCTTCATGCCAGTCTAAAAGAATAGGAGTGTATTTGGACTGGTCGGCCGGCATTCTGTCCTTCTACAGCGTCTCTGATACACACACACTCACACACTTACACACATACAACACCACATTCACTGAACCCCTGTATGCTGGATTCAGGGTTAATAATTCCTCAGTGTCTCTGTATTAGATTGCATAGCCATGTAAGAAAAAAATGCACAGTACAAGCATTTGTTTCTTACATTGCTATGCAATAGTAGTCAATAAAATGTCACCTGGCAGACTTTTGCCAACTCAGGGGCTTTTGTTAAAACTACAGATCGTATTCCCACATTGTTGTATCCCCGCTGACAGACGGTCGGATCGAGCACAGTGTTATTATGAGTGTTAAAGCTTCCTTACTTTTTGGCAAAAGGGAATGCTACAGCCCTTTTTCTCTAGTCAAATAAACATGAATTATAACTTTTTTTCTTACCTATGGTGGGTGGGCAATTGAGAACTATTGCAAACATGATCTTCATTTAAATACATTTACATAATGGAGGAGGGTACATATTTAAATGGCAAGTAATTAAAATGTTTTTGCTTATTTATGATGTTTTCTGTTAAGATTCACTGGCACACTTTACCACTCTTTATTCAAGCTGTAGAGTCTAAAGGAGCAACTCTCACAAATAATGAACATTTGCTGTTTCTCCACCATTATGATCCTCATAACCTCCATAGTGTACTCATTCCAAATGCAAAGCTTTTTAATCACATTTGCAATAATAATAATAATAAAAGACAAAAAAACAAAAAAAAAAAACGTATTTATTAATAATCATAAAAACTGCATGAATGCGAAAAACCTTACATGTATTATATTGGGTTAATGATTTAATTCAATAAATCTTTGCACATGGTGAATCACATACAGTGTCTGTCACATTATATCTGTAAAGTTCAAATTCAGGACTGAGAGATTCAGATTAAGGTTTTTATTTAATTGATGAGACATTTAAATGATGAAGTAATTTAGTGAGAGAAACGACACACGCACAGGTATTTAATTAGGCTCCACTGTAAACAGGTAAAACAGAAAAACAACACACACACTCCGTTTATGTTCGTGTACCCTCGACATTCTCATAAAGGTAAGTAAGAGATTTTTTAGGATGTGCTTATTTTCTATTTTCTTTAGTATCTAACGTTATATCCACATGTTGTTTTGGTTTACCAATGCTATTCAGTGGTGTAGTGCAGGTATGCGGCGTAATGACAAATTTGGATAAATGCAAATATTCCCTAAAAGCACAAAGTAAAGACATTGATGGTGTCAGGAATGTGATGCCGGATTCCTTTGAAATATGTTTGATGGTTGCGGCCGCGCCGCCCCCCCTACCCCAGATGCTGCCTGTTTATACGCGAGAGCATGTCGGGATGGCGTGCTTACTGGTAAAATAATTATTATTGATTGCTAACTTGAATCAGTAGATTATAATGAAAACAATACCTTAAAAAGCAGGTTCTTAAACCGGTGAACCGAAGATGTGACAAGCACGATGAACATCAACATACTGTTTTCTTAAGTGGACACAGTACTACACAGAAAGTTGAATAAATCAATAATATTAATAATAATATAATGATAATGATTTGATGCTTCTACCAAACTTTTCTGATGACCCTTTCTACATGGATTATTAGAAGTGCTAGATGATCTGTCAAATACTAAAATAGTGGCTTTCAATCAGCTGATGAAGGGCAATGTGATGTTCTATGACATGTGATGTTCTGACTGAGAGCGGCATAGATGTCACTGATGCCTCAGTGTATTCTGGGATTTGCACTAAGATCTTTAAGGAGGAATCTGTGATTCATCAGAGGAAAGTCTACAGCTTCATTCATCTGAGCGTTCAGGAGTTTCTTGCTGCTTTCTATGTGTTCTACTTCCACATATTCAGCACTACACAAGCATGTTTTGATTCACTGCACAAACTCCATGAAAGAGTAGTGGATGAAGCCCTTGAGAGTGAGAAGGGACATCTGGATCTGTTCCTGCGGTTTCTGCTGGGCGTCTCACTGGAGTCCAATCAGAGACTCTTACAGGATCTACTGACACACACAGAGAACAGCTCAGAGAGCATCAGGAGAACCACACAGTACATTAAAGAGAAGATCAAAGATGGACATGGACTCTCCACTGAAAGCTCCATCAATCTGTTCCTCTGTCTGCTGGAAGTGAAAGATCAGACTCTGTCCAGAGAGATTCAGGAGTTTGTGAAATCAGACAAACACTCAGAGAAGAAACTCTCTCTGTCTCACTGCTCAACAATCGCCTACATGCTTCAGGTGTCAGAGGAGGTGCTGGATGAGCTGGACCTCAAGAAATACAACACATCAGATGAGGGGAGAAGAAGACTGATACCAGCTGTGATCAACTGCAGAAAAGCTCTGTGAGTGTTACAATGAAGAAAATGTTTTAAAGAAATAAAGTCATATTGAATTTCAAGTTAAGTCAAGTTAAAAATTGTTTTACTCTCTTTCAGTCTTGCTGGGTGTAATGTCACTGCTCAGGATTGTGAAATTGTATCATCAGCTCTTCAATCCTCAAACTGTGTCCTGAGAGAACTGGATCTGAGTAACAATGACCTGCAGGACTCTGGTGTGAAGATTATTTCTGATGGACTGAAGAGTCCAAACTGTCAGCTGGAGATACTGAGGTGTGCAAGAACATTAATCATTTAGAAATTTTCTTGAGTATTTGTCATGGCAAGAGGCCATCGACATCACTTTGTAATGGTCTGAGTGTTTGTCACTTTAAGGCTTGGGGTTCAGGGTTTCCTTTGCCCCTGTATTTGTGTATATGCCGGAGGAATTGTCCTTTCTATCGTTTTGTTGTTTCTTCCTTTTAGTAACAATACGTTAGTTCAGGGGTCACCAAACTTGTTCCTGGAGGGCCGGTGTCCTGCAGAGTTTACCTCCAACTTTCCTCAACACACCTGCCTGGAAGTTTCAAGTATACCTAGTAAGACCTTGACCTTAGCTGGTTCAGGTATGTTTGATTAGGGTTGGAGCTAAACTCTGCAGGGAAGACAAATAACCAGTTGCCATTATCATATTTCTAATATAAAGCCTACATCATATCACAGAACCTGATTTTACAAAGTACGACATATTCCTGGACCAACATCTTTGTTGACCCTGGAACAACATTTTGATTAACCAATCAGATGTGAACAAAAAACAAAAAACAGTTTATAGTTTTTGTGAAGTTTAGGTTTACAATCAGTGTTTGGTGCTTGTACATCAGTGTCATTCATCTATTATTTCCTCTGATTTTAGGGATTACTCATGGGTAAGTTTAGGTTTAGGTGTAGGGATGTAGTCAAGATTAAATTTTTGGATTAAAATGTTGTTCCAGGGTCAACACAAAATGTTGACCCAGGAACACATCTAACTCAGCAAAATCAGGATGTGCACATCATATTATAGCACATTTGTTACTTCCACTGCTTAAAAATTCCAACAGGTTTCAAATGACATTTGGCTGTTGCATTTTAAACATTTAATGTTTTTGAAACATTTAAATATATATATATATATTTTTTTTTTTCTTGCAATACCTGCAGGCTTAAAAAGTGCAGTTTCTTGACTGAGTGAGCTCAACAGTGATTCCACAGGTGTTTGAGAAGGCTTCACAGATTATCATCTTCACTGTCTGTGTGTGTCTGTAGGTTGTCTGGCTGTATGGTGAAAGAGGAAGGCTGTGGTTATTTGTCTTCAGCTCTGAGTTCAAACCCCTCACACCTGAGAGAGCTGGATCTGACCTACAATCACCCAGGACAATCAGGAGTCCAGCTGCTCAAACACAAACTGGAGGATCCAAAATATAAACTGGAGAAACTCAGGTATGAATATAATATATTTGTGTGTGCATACTTATACATTGGTTTACTCAAGACTTACCTCCTAAAATAAACACTGCAATATTCTCTTGTTTTAAATATAAGCATTATCAATCTTTTTTGACCCACAGAGGTAAGGGTTAAGGTTATGGCTAATCATTAGGGCCAAAATCTTATAAAATGTTTTGATAAATTGCTTATTCACATTGCATAAATTATATAAAATATTTATAAATACTTCAGCAGCCACAGTATTAATAGGTTAGATGTTGTACCTGTTGACAAATTGGTCATTAGGTTTGAAATGTGATTGACAGTGATTTTTAGTGAATGTTAGTGTGGCTCTGTTTCACTGACAGTTTATTAATGCCTGATGTGTATATATTTGTCTAGATTGGATCATGGGGAACACTTCAGGATCAGACCAGGACTGCGAAAATGTAGGTCTTAACACAGCTTTCACATGTATTCAGCATCACTTAAAAGGGTCCTACTATGCTCTACACACTCCACACTATGAGTCTAGATTTTGTTTTTGGGCTGTACTAGAACATGCTTTCATGCTTTGTGGTTCGAAAAATGGCACAAATGACTCGATTAGTTCCAGGTTCCACCTTCCAAAAAACAAAATGTGTTTGGTTAGCTGTCCCACTGCGCTGCGATTGGCGAACAGCTTAGACAGTGTTTCAGTACTGCCACGCCTCTTGTCAAAGAAGCAAGTTCTGTGTACAACTGTTAGCACAAGCTAGATTAAAGTGATTCTTACGTTTTAAATATGGATATTTTTCTTACAAAAACGCATTGATTCGCTACAGGCCTTTATTAACCCCCCAGAGCCGGCAAATTTTAATATAACTCCGATTGCATTCGTCTGAAAGAGGGAAGTCATATACACCTAGGATGCATGGAGGGTGAGTAAATAATACGCTACAGTAGTGTTGGGTCCTATCGTCAGCCTGTGAGATCGCCGATACATGATATTGTTGTGCTAATTTATTTAATTATTTATATAATTAGTTTAATTTCCCGAAACGAGCTTCAGCATGAGGCTAAAACTGCTACTACACTGTATGATGAATAAATCTCTTACCACACACTGCACACGTCTGCGGCACGTTATGGCTCCGACGCGGCAAACGGAGTAGACCGCGGCTTCGACATGTGTTTCGACACCCTGTACTGCACACGTCTGCGGTGCGTTAAGAATAATATTCTAGTAGACTGCATTGTGACATCATTGCATGCGGAAAACAAACGCTGTAGTCCAAAGGAGCCGTTCGTGATTTTTTTTAAAAATGAATTATCTCCCTTTGGAGTGGACTTTGAGATTTGTAACTTTGTAGATATTTTTTATGCCCAAAGATACACAACACACACTGACTAAAGTTCAAAAAGTGAAAAAGATAATAGCACACCTTTAAAAATGGTCCATGATACAGTTCTCATTTCTCTTCTTGTGTTCAGATGTCTGTGATCTCACACTGGATCTAAACACAGCAAATACTAAACTCATCCTGTCTGAGGGGAACAGAAAGGCAACACTTGTGGAAGATCATCAGGCGTATCCTGATCATCCAGAAAGATTTGAGCACTACGAGCAGGTTCTGTGTGGACAGAGTTTGACTGGACGCTGTTACTGGGAGGCTGAATGGAGTGGCTGGGTTGACATAGCAGTGACGTACAAAGGAATCAGCAGGAAAGGAAGAAGTGATGACTGTGATTATGGACTCAATGATAAGTCCTGGAGTTTGAGCTGCATTAAGGGCAGATACACTGTCTGGTATGATAAAATCAGCATTGATATTCCTGTACCTTTACCACAGTCTAATAGAGTAGGAGTGTATCTGGACTGGTCGGCCGGCACTCTGTCCTACTACAGCATCTCTGACACACACACACTCACACACTTACACACATTCAACACCACATTCACTGAACCCCTGTACGTTGGCATTGGGGTTTTTTATAATAACAGCTCAGTATGTCTGTGTCAGATTTAATGACCTGCAGATGAGAACAACAGAGAACACATTCCATATTTCTCACAAATTCCTAACATCTCTTTACCATACAGTTCCAAGTTTTACATGAACACATCCACCTGTAAATTCATCCTGAGTTATAATGCTTGTTTGGTGTAAATGAATGTGTCTTTACTGATCTCTCAGAAACTTACTCACTTATACCAAAGTAAAATGGATGGAGGCTGGTTAAAATGTCAGCTTTGGAGCAAAAAGTTATTTCAGTTGTGTTTAGAAGCTTGTTGCAGTGTTCAGCTGCTTTACTTGAACCATTTTCTTTACTTTTACTGTCCTCCTGAAAATCATTAAGAATGTGTGTTTTTTTTTTTTTTTTGAATTGTTGAACAAAAAGACAATGGATAATAATAAAGTGTGAAACTTGCTATTTATGTATTTATATATAAAAACCAATATGAAAACTATATATATATATGCAGATTGTTTTGGCTGTTCTGTTACATTCTGCAGTAAAAAAAAATAAATAAATAAAAATGATGTAATAAATAGTTTCAGTCACACTATAATTTTTTCACTTTGCTCTTAAGATCAAAAACATTTGACCAAAACTGATTAAAGGCCTAATAAAGGGTTTATATTTATTGATCAACAGATGCGTTCAGCATGATGCAGTAGATATGGTATATTTTTAATTTTTTCCCATATTATACTGTATGTCATGTAGCCTATCAAGATGACACAACTGCACAATTAACTCCTTAGCGTTCCACCGGTGGGACGTTTTGTTGCATTGAGTTAAATTTGACAAGAATGCTAAGGGGTTAACTACATAATTACAAATAAGAAAATAATCTTGAAACTATGATAAACATTGCAATATGTAATTAGTAATTGTTATTAGTAAAAAGGCAATTATGACGAGTAACGCTGAGAATATTTTATTATTAAAACGGCTTGCCATACAAGTGGAGTGCAGAAACTTTTGATGAATGTTTTATTCTGATGATAGTTTACAGGTTGAACAAGATTTAAAAAATGCATCTAATATAACCAAATTATGTTTGTTTTCATGTTGAAGATCACTCAGTTTACGCCTTTCAGATATGACAGAATATATTAATTACATTTATATACGTAGTGTTTTACAGTAAACCTCTAGAGGGAGCTCTGGTGTGAAAGATTGGCTATGACAGTTAGAGAAAGCAGAGTACCTTGCAAACAATCCTGGCTTAGGGCTAGCCTAAGGGCCCCCGAGGTCTCTCAACTTGTCAGCAGGCGGTGGTAGTGCTCCTTTCGTCCGCCTGCTCTGTCTCTTGAATTCCGTAACCACACCTTTATCTCACTCTCAGCTTCACAATCAGGACTGGGTGAAAGGAGTTTTTTCAATCAGCCTCTGAAAAGCAAATAGGCCTATATCTGTCTTGTGTGATCCACTTTCCTGCAGAGTTTAGCTCTAACTCCAAACTTTGCAGGAAAGTGGATCTCACCAGCCAGATCCCTGGCCTATATGAAACGACAGGTTCTGAAAAGGTCTCTTTTGCTTTGAGCCGTTCCAGTTCAATTGAGTGGCTAAAGAATGGCCAGTCAGTGTTGTTTGTACTCTCTTAGTTGCATTACAGGGCTGCCTACACAAAACCTGCATGGGCCCTAAGGTACAAAAGTTGCTCTGGCCCCAAACGGGCTGGGCCATCATGGGATTAATGTGGGCTGCTCACAGAGAGCCTGCGGTGAGCCCAAAGCTGTGGGCCCCACCTGGGCCCCACAGTCCACACTGGGCCTGTTTAGGTTTGACGTGGGCTGGTCCTAGCCCACTGTGCCCGCAAAAAGCCAGCATGGGCCTTGTTTATCTAAAAGTGCACTTCCTTGTTTTAGGCCTAGCCATAAAGCCACGTGTTGACTGTGAAACAACAGACTGTAATTATACGCATTTATGGTGTAATTACTACATTATCAATCCATGTTCATTTTTACCGCTGTCACTTTAATTCAGCGTATGCAGCACAGAAAAATAGACTTGGTGCAGAAACAATCGCTCCACTTGTCCTGTGTCCAAAAATAGCGATAAAGACTGGTTAAAATTTCAGCTCTGTATTGGTAAGTTACTTAATTTTCTGTTTAGAAAGTTGTTGCGTTTTATACCGTTTCTTTATTTTTACTACCTTCTGAAATGTCTTCTTGAAAATAACAAAGAAATTGTTACGTATTATTGTTTTTTTTTTTTGTTTTTTTTAATTGTGGGAGTGTGTCCCATTTTCGTTGGCACATTTCATGAAAACAAATAATATTTATACACTTATACACTCTTTTAGTGAAGAAAATGTACACACTTTTGAGTGGAAGAGTAGACAAGCTTTGGGACATACTATCACAAGAACTGCATCTTTAACAGACCACTCTGTTGCATAGTTACACATATTAATACTATAAATTGCGTCACAACGCCACATGCATTGCTACAGAGAGAAATCTTACATAGGAAGTCAAGGGTCAAGAGCACAACTATAGCAAATTATCTCATTAACTTTAACTCTTTGACGACTTGAGATTTGACTTGAGACTTGCTGGTGACCTGAAAGGAATAACTTGGTTCCAGCTCTGGTAGAAACAGTCTATATTTACTTTTTCCTGTGTTATACTGTGTCATGTAGCCTATCAATGTGACAATAGCATAATAAACTACATACTGAAGAGAAATAATAAAATAATCTTGAAGTTATAATGACAAACTCTGTAATATGTAATTGATTATAGAATATACAAGTCAAGTGCAGAAACTTTTGATGAATGTTTCGTTCTGATGACAGTTTACGGCTAAAAAAAAAAAAATCTAATATAATAAAATTATGTTTGTTTTCATGTTGAACGTTGCAACAGACATTTATCACTTAGTTTACGGCTTTCAGATATGACATTAATGACATTTATGCACATGTGGTGTTCTGTAATGAACCATTAGAGGGAGCTAATGCGTCGATATCCTTCTGTGTCGGTCAATCACCTGAAGCAAAGACAAGACGGCGCGGAAAACAAGGTTAAGTTTACAAAAGAAATACAGGTAAGCTGAGGTAACCTATCCTGCAAGCTATACCTGCCTACCTATACTTTTTATAGGCCTAATCATACACTGCGCGTGTTGCCGACTATATTATTACTAAATTCTTAATCAGTCTGAACTGAAGACAGAGAAAAGTCTTATTTCAGCATATCAGGGCAATAGCAATAGAGATACAGCGTTTGAAGTTTGCTACATTTAAAACGCCGATGTCCGTTTTACTCAGACTACACGTGATATTTTGATGTTTTGTTCCGAAAATATTGGATGTGGCCATAACTTGATTTTACTGCTACAGTAAAGCTCAATCCAAAGTTCAGTGTTGTTTTTGATTGTATATGACCTAAACTATAGTTGACCTATGGACTTCACAGCAGGGCCGAGGCCACATACAGTACAGTGAGCGCAATGCTGCGTCAGTATAAGTTTTAATGATTTGGAAATAATTCTAAACGGAGCGAATATCTCTCTGGTTCAGAGTGGTAAAGTAGTTGCATTGTTGCTATATTCTTTTTCTCCGCATTTATACTGATAATTATTTGCACAGAATTGCCTAATTAACATCAGCCTTTACCTTTTATATTAAAAATGAAAGAGGTGTAATTGCCTATACATCTCTAGAGTGATCTTTCATTTCATAATTTTAATCATGGAATGTTTTCTGGTGATGAGTTTTCTCGCTTTCATGTAAAATAAATTATTATTTTAAGTTATATATTAAGTTATTTTCATGATGCTGCCCTGTGTGTATGTATTTTCAGCACTATTATGTGTCTGTTTCTCTAGAGGGATAGAAGAACAGCACTATGTCCAAAACTAATCCTAATACAAAGCTGGAGGAAGGGTGCACTGCCTCTAAAATGAGTCTAAATGAGGAGATTGAGCGGAGAAGCACATCAGCATCTCCAGAAGCCAGCTGTGTGTCTATGAAGAGTAACTTGTCTTTACCTGACCCTCCTCATTTCAGTGATGGAGCAGTGATTTCTGACCTCGGGTAAGACAAAAGCTAAAAGAGAAAGACTGACTTCTTTATTTTATGATGATGAGTGAAGCTTTTTGCGATATTGGGATTAGATGGAATGCAAAATATCCTTGTATGCATGTAAAGGTAATATAATAATAAAAATATCTGACTCCTGTTTTAGCATTAAAGTCATTCTCTCCCATGTGGTCCAATGGAGGTTCCTTGAACAGCTTTAATATCCCTGTTTTTGCATGATTGCCTCTGTATATTGAGATTGAAAATGTTATTTATACTTTACTTGGTATAACAACGGCAGCCATCTTTGTGTTCTGCACACAACAAATTTTGGTTATACAGATTTCAGTCATGACAACTCTCAGTGAAGTTGTGGTAATGGATAAGACAATGTTATGATGATATGCTGCTGCTGCTGCTGTGGATTAAGTATCACTACTCCCAGGACATCCACAGACAAGCTGCCTATGAACATGTAAGACATGCTGCTTCTGCTCATATAGCATACATGAAATTACCCGTAGCAGATCTAGACAAGCAGAGCTGATGGAGGGATTCTTATAGCAAACTGTAAGACTTATTTAAATGTTTAAGAACTTGTTTAAGTACATGGGCAAATAGAAACATTTAAAGAATGTTTGGTTCTTAAATCAGAAAGAATTTTATTGCCAAGTGTGTTTACACACACAAGGTATTTGTGTGTGTAAGACATAAATTTAAAGTCAGTGTAATAATCAATATCGCTCAAAGTTTCACTTCAATTCATGCATTTATAATGCATAGGAAATTATGGTAAACATCATATTGAAGTGATATTGATTAAATTGACTGAGTTATGCAATTGCATTTTTTTTCAACTAGGTCTCATATTAGGTCTCAGTCCTAATTTTTAGAGAGTACCTTAAATATAGTGTAGAATATAGTAATCTGAAGTCGACTATGGGTGCATTCAAGCAACCTCCATTTGACAACTTGAGATGAAATTACCTGAAAGATTTTAGTAAAACATATAGCAGGAATTATCTATGCAAAGTCAGACTGGTGCTAACAAAAATATCTGGTGTAAATATTTCTTCTATATCACTGTTATTATTTATTGTAATAAAACAGTAAAACTGATTTGAGAGACCTGGTCTCTGTTACATGTGGTCACAGTCCTCAGTGTGGAAGGAGATCCAGGACAAACAGAGTCATGAGAGGATCCAGTTCTGCTGGTTCTGCTCAGTGTTACACACAAGGAACCCTGCAGGAGGAGGCTGGAGACCTGCAGAAACCAGTGGATGATGAACTACAGGAAATCAAAGATCAGCACAAAATCAGCATGAGGAACAAATATGAGAGATTATTTGAGGGAATGAAACTTCAACAGAATGAAACCCTCCTGAACAGGATCTACACACAGCTCTACATCATAGAGGGAAAGAGTGAAGGAGTGAATGAAGAACATGAGGTTTTACAGATGGAGAAAACAGCCAGAACAAAACACTCACAAGACACTCCAATCTACTGCAATGACATCTTTAAAGCCTCACCTGAACCAGGATGTGAGGAGAAAGACCAAATCAAGACTGTTCTTACTAAAGGCATCGCTGGAATCGGAAAAACCGTCTCTGTGCAGAAGTTCATTCTGGACTGGGCCGAGGGAAAAGACAATCAGGATGTAGATTTGTGCTTCCATTTCGAGAGCTGAACTTGATCCGAGATCATCAGTACAGTCTTCACAGACTTCTGCTGGACTTTCATCCTGAACTTCAAGATCTGGACTCAAAGATTTATGAGGAGTGTAAAGTTGTGTTCATCTTTGATGGTCTGGATGAAAACAGAAACACATTGATGTTTTCAGATGATCAGAAAGTTTGTGATGTGACTGAGACTTCATCAGTGGGTGTGTTGATGTCAAACCTCATGAAAGGAGAGCTGCTTCCCTCTGCTCTCATCTGGATCACCTCCAGACCAGCAGCAGCCAATCAGATCCCCTCCAAATACATCAACCGTCTGACAGAAATTCAGGGATTCAATGAGTCTCAGAAGGAGGAATATTTCAGGAAGAGAATCAGTGACCAGCATCAAGCCAGCAGCATCATCTCACACATCAGAAGAGCAAGAAGCCTCCACATCATGTGCCACATCCCTGTCTTCTGCTGGATCTCATCCACTGTGCTTCAGAAGCTCCTGAAAGAAGATCTGAGTGCAGAAATCCCTCAAACTCTGACTGAAATGTACATCCACTTCCTGCTGATTCAGATCAACATGAGGAATCAGAAGTATGAAGAGAGAGATCCAGAGAAACTCCTGCAGTCCAACAGAGAAGTGATTGTGAAACTTGCTGAAGTGGCTTTCAAACAACTGATGAAGGGCAATGTGATGTTCTATGAGGAGGACCTGATTGAGAGCAGCATAGACGTCACTGACGCCTCAGTGTGTTCTGGGATTTGCACTGAGATTTTTAGGGAGGAATCTGTGATTCATCAGAGGAAAGTCTACAGCTTCATTCATCTGAGCATCCAGGAGTTTCTTGCTGCTTTCCATGTATTTTACTGCTATTTAAACAGCACCATTAGGACCCTTAAGGTTATTGTTCCAATGCATAATATGCTTAATGGAGCAGTCGATAAAGCCCTTAAGAGTAAGAATGGTCATCTGGATCTGTTCCTCTGTCTGCTGGAAGTGAAAGATCAGACTCTGTCCAGAGAGATTCAGGAGTTTGTGAAATCAGACAAACACTCAGAGAAGAAACTCTCTCCTGCTCACTGCTCAACAATTGCCTACATGCTTCAGATGTCAGAGGAGGTGCTGGATGAGCTGGACCTCAAGAAATACAACACATCAGATGAGGGTAGAAGAAGACTGATACCAGCTGTGATCAACTGCAGAAAAGCTCTGTAAGTGTTGCAATGAAGAAAATGATTCTACAGAGCAAAAATATAATTTCTGAAAGGAATTGCATTTACGAAGTTCTCAAAAATTAAAGTCAATTTTGAAATGTAATAGTTTGAATATCAGTTGCAGAGACAGAATAAGAATTGTTTTCCTCTCTTTCAGTCTTGCTGGCTGTAATCTCACTGCTCAGGATTGTGAAATTGTATCATCAGCTCTACAATCCTCAAACTCTGTCCTGAGAGAACTGGATCTGAGTAACAATGACCTGCAGGACTCTGGTGTGAAGATTATTTCTGATGGACTGAATAGTCCAAACTGTCAGCTGGAGATACTGAGGTGTGCAAGAACATTATTCATTTATAAATTCTCTTGAGTATTTGTCATGGCAAGAGGTTATCAGCATCACTAAATTAATTTCTGCATTGCAGTAAACAGTCTGTAAAGCCAACACCATATTATAGCACATGTGTTGCTTCCACTGTTAAAAAATTAAATCCAGTAGGTTTCAATTAACATTTGACTGTTGCATTTTAAACATTTAAATCTGTTTGAGAGGGTTTTACAGATTATTGTCTGTGTGTGTCCTTAAATGATCTGCTTGTGTGTGTCTGTAGTTGATCTGTCTGTGTGTGTGTGTAGGTTGTCTGGCTGTATGATGACAGAGGAAGGCTGTGGTTATTTGTCTTCAGCTCTGAGTTCAAACCCCTCACACCTGAGAGAGCTGGATCTGAGCTACAATCACCCAGGACAATCAGGAGTCCAGCTGCTCAAACACAAACTGGAGGATCCAAACTATAAACTGGAGAAACTCAAGTATGTAGGGTTAAACTGATTATATTAATCTCATAACGTATATATATATATATATATATATATGTGTGTGTATAAAAATACAATATACAAAATTATATTAAAAAACTGAAATTGCTAAACTTATTTTCATGAGTTAAAATTATGTACACTACAAACATAAGTTGCCATGGCTTACTGATCCTATTTTTACAGTGTATATATTAGTGGAGTGAATGTGAATATCTGTGAATAACTACTTATGATTATTTTTGGATGTTTGTGTCTTTCTAGTTTTGATCATGGAGGGCACTTCAGAATCACAGCAGGACCACGAAAATGTAGGTTCTTTCTCTGACACAGACAAGCCTGTTTAATGATAACAAATTTGATTTTTGAACTGTTTTTTAAATCTCTCTTCTTGTGTTCAGATGCCTGTCATCTCACACTGGATCCAAACACAGCACACACTCAACTCATCCTGTCTTGAGACAACGGAAAGATCACGTATGTGGAAAAGCATCAGCCGTATCCTGATCATCCAGAGAGATTTGCTGATATTCCTCAGGTTCTGTGTCAAGAGAGTCTGACTGGACGCTGTTATTGGGAGGTTGAATGGGGCTCCTGGGCTCGTATAGCGGTGGCCTATAAAGGAATCAGCAGGAAAGACGGGACTGTCTGTAAGTTTGGATACAATGACAAATCCTGGAGTCTGAATTGCTCTTTAAATGGAACTGCTGCCTGGCACAACAGTAGCTTCACTACTGTCACACATTCACCTTCCTCTAAGAGAGTAGGTGTCTATCTGGACTGGCTGAATGGCTCTCTGTCCTTCTACACTGTCTTTGAAACACACACTCTCACACACTTACACACATTCAACACCACATTCACTGAACCCCTCTATGCTGGATTCAAGGTGTTTGAGTCTAAAGTGTCTCTGTGTCAGATTTAACAACAGACACACACACACACACATGTTGTGTTTACATGTTTTATGGGGACATTCCATAGGTGTAATGGTTTTTATACTGTACAAACCCTATTTTCTATCGCCCTACACCTAAACCTAGCCCTCACAGGAGACTGTGCACACTTTTACTTTCTCAAAAAACTCATTCTGCATGATTTATAAGCCTGTTTCCTCATGGGGACCTCACAAATGTCCCCACAAGGTCAAAATTTACTGGTATTACTATCCTTGTGGGGACATTTGGTCCCTATAACGTGATGAATACCAGGTGCACACACACACTCTCACACACTTACACACATTCAACACCACATTCACTGAACCCCTCTATGCTGGATTCAAGGTGTTTGAGTCTGAAGTGTCTCTGTGTCAGAGACACACACACACAACCTACCTCTGAAAACACTTTGTCACTTCAAAATAGTCTTAGTTATATCTATATATGAAGTTTGATGACAAGAATCACTATATACAGTAATGTATGATTTTAACTAAATTAGTATATGTAAAATTTAATACATGTAAACATTTAGAAAAACATCCTGTAAAACATAAGTGTGTTAAAATACTTAATGTAGTCAGTCATAAAGTAACATGTTACGTGTCTTAATTATTGAGATGTACTGTGCATATATGATATGTTAGAGTCCAAGTCACATTCAGGTCATAACGTCTTCTGAACTGTGGTTTGTGGAAAGCAGAGTCCTCCTGTTCTTTCACAGTTAAGTGTCTGAGACAAAAGCGAATGAACCGGTTTCTCTACATGTGCTTGTGTTCCTGCAGTGTGTTTACTGTAAATCTGATCTTAAGAAGCAAGTGTCCCGTATCCACACCAGAAATGTGGTGTCAATAGATCAGCAGATATGGACAAACTGTCCCACAGTATTTTGATGTTCTTGATTCTGCTGCAATGTGATGTTCTATGAGGAGGACCTGGTTGAGAGCGGCATAGACGTTACTGATGCCTCAGTGTATTCTGGGATTTGCACTGAGATCTTCAAGGAGGAATCTGTGATTCATCAGAGGAAAGTCTACAGCTTCATTCATCTGAGCGTTCAGGAGTTTCTCGCTGCTTTCTATTTGTTTTACTGCTTTTTAAGCAGCACAATGGAGGCACTTAAGGTTTTTGATTTAATGCATAATCTGCATGAAGGTGCAGCAGATAAAACCCTGTATGGATGGTGGGTGTATAGTGGGTGAGTAAGTTTTCAGGACATTTTTAAAAGAAAATTTTTTTTATTCTGGAAGTGAGCTAATCCTTTAAAATTAAATGCTTTTTGATGGAATAAATTGTTGAAAAAAGCACACCAAGTTTTTTTCTCTTAGAAATTAAGATTGACAGATGAAAAGTTTTCCCTATTTATCAGACTCTTTTATCCATCTGTAGGTTGTCCGGTGACAGAGGAAGGCTGTGGTTATTTGTCTTCAGCTCTGAGTTCAAACCCCTCACACCTGAGAGAGCTGGATCTGAGCTACAATCACCCAGGACAATCAGGAGTCCAGCTGCTCAAACACAAACTGGAGGATCCAAACTATAAACTGCAGATACTCAAGTATGTAGGGCAGTAAGGGGGTTTTACTCAAGATCACTAATACTGAAACTCCTAGTTGAGTAAAATGTATTATGTTAAAATAAAATCACTAGATTTGTCACATCATACGCTATTCTTTGTGGTGTCCAAAGAAATTTCACATGCTCAAAGTGTTACCCTGGCTTGACGCTTCTGTGTTTAGTCACTTGATCTTGAATTTATCCTCACTGTCTTATGGATGCTGTTTTGTTTTGATATTCTGAGCCATTGCCTTTAGAGCTCTGTAGCTTTTAGAAGTTGTCATTTGCATTTGGTTCTAAGGTTCTGTCTGATGTTTAAGCTTGTTCTTGCACACTTTTAACAATCAAACATTTATCATTTGTCATTTATATTTGTCTTTTTCTAGTTTGGACCATGGAGGTGATTTCAGAATCAAACCAGGACCGAGAAAATGTAGGTCTTTTTTCTAATTACACACACAAGCACACACACACACACACACACACAAGCACTCTCTCTGGCATCCGGGGGCAGATCTAGAAAATTATTTTTTGGGGTGGCACGAGGCCTGCAAGCGGTGGCAACACTGAGGCAAACAAGCATTCAGTCATATGTAAATGATAGTATATCATCTTTGCAACATCTATACTATAATTCACAACAAAATATAAATGCAAACAGCAATCACCAGGGTCCAGGCACCAGTGGACCAATGTGCATGATTAGCAATCTAACTGAAATGAATCTCATGATCCAGTTTTTACTGAAAGTCCAATATGAATCTAAGATTTGATGAAACAGGTTACAGCAAAAATGGCAGCTGATTTGAAATCAAATGAAATGAAAAGCAAATGAAATCACTCTCTTACTGTTTAAATGGGAGGGTCAAAAATAGTCCCCTAAAATGTTTAGTGTCGTAAGTCATGTGATCATAATGTGTGTGGTGTAAGTGTGGACATATGTTCAAGATTTAAATTTAGACGAATTGCATGTCCACATCCATTTCAAATGAATGTGAAGATATAATTTTCATATAAAAACTTTACTGAAGAATTTGTCTCAATGCTCTTTTCATTTTTATCATTTATGTATATAAATGTGTAGCTTAACTTATGCTTACAGCCTAACTGCTGACAAAACAGGGCAAATGGAAAGGGAAAGTGCAATCTGTATTATTATAACTCTCTATATGGAACATACAGACTTTAATCAAGCCACAGAAAGACAAATATTTTGCTGAAAAAGGTTTTGCTGCACTTTTTGTCCGTGACTCCCAAACTGTGGTACAAGAAATACTGCTTACATTTATATTTTATAATGGAATAAACCTGGGGTGGCAATGCTTTTTCTCTGGGTTGTAGCTGCCACTCTGGTAGACATGCTCTTTTTCTTTCTTTCTCTCTCTCTCTCTCTCTCTCTCACTATTTGAAACTGTGTTTTATGTAGTTCTCATCTCTCTCCTTCTTGTGATTTCACACTGGATTCAAACAGCACATAATCATCTCTTCCTGTCCAAGGAGAACAGGAAGGTAACACATGTGAAAGAGCCACAGCCGTATCCTGATCATCCAGACAGATTTGAGAACTATGAGCAGGTTCTGACTCAAGAAAAACTGACTGGACGCTGTTACTGGGAGGCTGAGCGGAGCGGTTGGAGTTATATAGGAATCACATATGAAGGAAACAGCAGGAAAGTGGGGAATCTTTGCAGGCTTGGATACAATGACAAATCCTGGATTATTTTCTGTAATGATGACAGTTTTGTTGTCTGGCACAATAATAAGAACATTGCCATACCCCTCCATCACGCACCTCTAATAGAGTAGGAGTGTATGTGGACGTGTCGTCCGGCTCTCTGTCCTTCTACAGTGTCTCTGACACACACACACACACACTCACACACTTACACACTTGCACACATTCAACACCACATTCACTGAACCCCTCTATGCTGGATTCAGGGTTTATGATTCCTCAGTGTCTTTGAGAGTATCTTTTTGAAGCAGTCACCAACATTTTCATAAAACAATGTGTGCACCTAAACGCATGGTAAAATGTCATTTCTTTGCCTGTGGAGGCATATGGAATTAGCAAAAATCATGATTGTGGTGTGCTGGTTATTGGTTTTAGTACTTTTTCTCTTTGTGTTTTAATAATTTGATTTGAATGTCTGGACATTTTTTTAGAGTGTAAAGAGAAGTAGAGCAGTGAAATGGAAATATTGCTAGACCTAGCCATGCTTTTTAGAAAAAGCTGAACTTTTATCTTGACGCAATGTTCTAAAAATGCTGTGCCGTACGTGAGATGTTGTTGCAAAACACACAAAACACCTGTGCAGCTCATGTTTACGTAAGTACACACATAATTAGTGCAGTAGAATGCAGTCTGTGTGAATGGCTCTTTACACATACACCCATTTTTGTTCATTGAACAAACTGTTTTTAGAATGTATGTATTGTGAAAAGTGCCAGACAGCATTTTAGGACTGATATAATTATTTTCATGTAGGTATCAGAAACTTTATTAATAAAATTTGCATAATTTTATCTCAAAAATTGAGTGCAAGGCTACTAAAATTCTTAAAAAATAACTCTTTCATGTTTACATCCAAATTCTGTGTCAAATATCATATACATACAGGCAAATTATGTAACAATGTACAATGAAACTAGGTGCTATAGATATTCTATTTGCATCTGTTTAAACTGTATTATTTTAAACTAGTATTTTACATTAAAAGTGCAACATGGGCAGACTTTATCTGTTTAATCCAAATCTAAATCTAAAGAAACCACAAATAAGACATTCATTAGATGTAAATTGAGTTTATACAAATGTAAAGATGGCAGAAAAAAATGCAAAAAATAATGCATGTAAACATTTAGAAACACATGCTGTAAAACATAAATGTGTGTTAAAATACAAAATACAGTCATTCATAAAAGAACAAATGTAGCTTTTTAATGAAATTCACTTTAAGTGTATAATACTGAACTTGAGTTATCAGTCATGAAAACACTGCTGAATTAAAGTTATATTCCGAATTTGTATCTTCCCTGTGAATTTCCTCTGAATCAGAGTCTCAGTCATAGATGGTGGTTCTAGTGCTGGATTCACCTGTTGATTCTCAAAGTGCAGAACTGTGAAGTTAAATGAATCTCATCAAACCTTTTGGGTGTTGAGAAGAGTCACTGGGCTCCTCCTGTTCTCTCTGAACTGCATGTGTAAGATAAATGCCAATGAACTGGTTCCTCCAGATGTATTGTTTACTGTAAATTCACACAGTGCAGTCTGACAAAACACAGTTCTGTCTGTTTGTACTGTCAGTTTGTTCATTAATTAATGAGCTGTAGCTGTGGGATTCAATTCATTTGCTGAGGTCCTTTCACAATATATTGTTCATTTTCAGAGAACAGAATGTAAAACCCCAGTGAGAATAAATAAATAAATAAACAAACAAACAAAAAATAAAACAGTTCTGACAACACAAATAATATTTACACTTTAAAACTTTTATATTGAATGAGCCCTTCAAACCGAAACAAACCCCAAGCCTACATAATAATACATAAATAGACACATAAACCAGCTTCCAACAACAGCACATCTCCCTGATGCTAAAATAGCAGTTGACCAAATATATTATGAATAAATGCATTAAGACATTATGAATGTTTAAAGTAAAAGTTTTATAGTGGATTGAAGAGGGATTAGAAAATGCATCCTTTAATATCTGATGAACACGTAACGCCCTCTGGAAAGAGACGATACGTTTTCTTGAAATATTAATTAATTTATTTTTGTTTACATTTTAGATTCGTTTATATTCATGTTATGTTCACTGATATTGTTATTAATGTTATTAAAAACTGATTGACCCCTGACTGTGTGAATATTTAATGAGCCTTAATTTGCTTTCATCGCTGTTCCGCACTGTGTAATAAGATTTGTGTAAACTAAAGAGTGTTTCATATAACAATTAAAATATTTTTGTCCTTTTGCACTGCGTCCACAAAGCGCGCATGTGCTGACAGCCTGGAGTTTGGTGTGGTTTACCTGACGCAAACTAACCCAAGTAAACTGCTGCGTGATCACGTACACTGAATAAATTACGGGTGTTGACAAACCCGGTGTGGGGGAGGGGTTAGGATTAGGCAAGTAGGTAGTGATTTCAACGAGAGGGGGTAATAATTTGGCAGGGGTCGAAAGTGGGCACGACTCCCAAATGTTACCTCTTTTTTTGAAGACGGAACTGTAGGTGAACAACTTAGGCTACACTGGTGAACTTGGTTAAGCTGTTAAATTATATTGGAAAACCGCTAGATAAACGAAAGTGAAAGCCACACATTGTTTATCGGCAAGGAACTACAGGCAGAAAAAGCCACATTCACCAACGGGGGAGTTTCACTTGGTAAGTAGCCTACTTAATAAAAGTAACACGTATGTTGGCTTAGATCATTTAAAATGATGAAACTGTAACATGTGAGTGAGACGATGTTTGGGTACATGTCACAGAAATCACCCGTCTGATTCACACGAGATCTGGTGTTATGTAGATTATGTACAGTGCCGGCCTGTAGGTTTGTGGGGCCCTATAGGCAGGATAATGAAAATGGGCCCCACTAGTGCAAAAAAACTGTCATAGAAATGTGACGAGTGAAGAGAAAGCACATAACATGACTATTTCCATATTTAAGTGTGAATGGGTATAATACATTCAAAAAACTCATGCAAAGATAGTTAAACAAATTAAAAAAAAGTAAATAAATAAACAAATAAAATATAAATGAAGTATACACAAAAACTAGATCAAATAAGCAGAGCATAAACAAACAGAGCATAAACATAAACTTTCCTTATATGTCAAGTCTGTCTGTGATCATTAGCTTCATTGCATGGAGAAAACAAGTAATACAGCAATAAATATTGTGTATATAGCAGTCAAAACGTTCTTTTTTTCAGCTCTCTATCATTCTTTCATTTCAAATAATTTAAAAATAGCATTAATGTGTAACAAGACTTAATTTGGAGAGACTATTTTGAGAGGCAATATTAAGTGAATTCCAAACTCTAAACCATAACAACAAAATCTGAACTGTAACAAGAAAGGTTTTCAGACTTTAATTACTAGAAGCAAAAAAGAACACTGAGTTTGTTGTGCCTGTGTGTAGGGCTGCACAATTTGGCCAAAATGTTGTTTTTATCAATGTGACTAATTCTGATTATTGTTATTACTAAAAAAAAACCCAAATAATTATTACAAAACAATTTAACAAAACAAAATTACAAAACAAATTAAACAAAACAATAATTATTGTTAATGATTATCGATATATTTTACAGAAAACGGCAGCATGACCTGTTAAAATGCAGGAGACGTAACTATAAATGTTTAGAAAGGTAGAAAGGGTTTATTATAAAATAAATTATGATAAAAATCTTTGACAAAAAAAAGTAGTCAGAAAATCTTATGCATTCACTGAGAGAGAGGAAAAAAATCAGCTACACTGCAGAAAAAAAACTTAGAAGTATTATTATTCCTGTTTTTACCCAAAATAATGTGTTAATAAAGCATTAGTGAGTGTACACATGCAATATAATGTTTCATTCATACAGAAAATCCCTAATATTGACAAAGCTATATGCTTTTGCGTAGCTCAATAAAACTCAGATAGAGACGTTTTAACTAATGAAACATGGAGACATATCTGTACGAAAGCAACTAAATGGTTTATCTGTTCTTTAAACCATATCAAGTGTTTTATATGAACAAAGATGCAATGCAATGCTAATCAACAGCCTTTATCACTTTATAGAATACTATATAAAATAATAATTTTGCCTCATTCTGTGATGTGAAACCACGTCAGATCACAAAAGGAAGTAATTTCAGACACTCGACTGATATTGTTATTAAATGAATTCGAAGCAAAAACATGTCATTAAAATGTTTTCTTTAGACAACAGGTTTGTACAGACTCAAACACATGCAAAATTCATGCACGCGTTCTAATGAGGTAAATTTGAGATTTTTTCATACGTTTGATACGTATGCCGCACTGTACAGCCCTGGTGCATCACCCTAGTTATGTAGTCAGAAGGTGCGTGCGGCTTGAAGTTGCGCTGCGAACACCGACCGGTGTATGACATTAAAGTACAGCAAGAGCGTTTTGAAAACATGCAGAGCTTTCTGCGCTGTATAGCTCTTGCAGTACTTTGATTTTAAACACGGATCTTTCTGCCCAGTGTCGCTTCAAGTCGAACACACCTAAGAATCCAATTGACAACCTCGCGGCCGCGGGGCCCTCCCCCTAAGGCGGGGCCCTGTGTGTATCGCCTGTTGGACGGGCCGGCACTGGGATACCCTTCTCTACCCTTCAATCACCTGAAGCAAAGTAAAGACAGCGCGGAAAACAAGGTTAGGTTTACAAAAGAAATACAGGTAAGCTGGGTTAACTTATCCTGCAAGCTATACCTGCCTACCTTTACTTTTTATAGGCCTAATCATACACTGCGCGTGTTGCCGACTTTATGAAATTATAAAGCGATATGTATTTAGCCCTTGAATAGCCCACATTTTGCAGTATATTATTACTAAATTCTCAATCAGTCTGAACTGAAGACAGAGAAAAGTTTTATTTCAGCATATCAGGGCAATAGCAATAGAGATACAGCGTTTGAAGTTTGCTACATTTAAAACGCCGATGTCCCTTTTACTCAGACTACACGTGATATTTTGATGTTTTGCTCCGAATATGTTGGGTGTGGCCATAACTTTTGATTTTACTGCTACAATAAAGCTCAATCCAAAGTTCAGTGTTGTTTTTGATTGTATATGACCTAAACTATAGTTGACCTATGGACTTCACAGCAGGGCCGAGGCCACATACAGTACAGTGAGCGCAATGCTGCGTCAGTATAAGTTTTAATGATTTGGAAATAATTCTAAACGGAGCGAATATCTCTCTGGTTCAGAGTGGTAAAGTAGTTGCATTGTTGCTATATTCTGTTTTTCAGCATTTATACTGATAATTATTTGTACAGAATTGCCTAATTAACATCAGCCTTTACCTTTTATATTGAAAAAGAGGTGTAATTGTCTGTACATCTCTAGAGTGATCTTTCATTTAATAATTTTAATCATGGAATGTTTTCTGGTGATGAGAGTTTTCACTTTCATGTAAAATAAATTATTATTTTCTTGTATTAAGTTATTTTCATGATGCTGCCCTGTGTGTATGTATTTTCAGCACTATTATGTGTCTGTTTCTCTAGAGGGATAGAAGAACAGCACTATGTCCAAAACTAATCCTAATACAAAGCTGGAGGAAGGGTGCACTGCCTCTAAAATGAGTCTAAATGAGGAGATTGAGCGGAGAAGCACATCAGCATCTCCAGAAGCCAGCTGTGTGTCTATGAAGAGTAACTTGTCTTTACCTGACCCTCCTCATTTCAGTGATGGAGCAGTGATTTCTGACCTCAGGTAAGACAAAAGCTAAAAGAGAAAGACTGACTTCTTTATTTTATGATGATGAGTGAAGCTTTTTGCCATTTTAATGTAGACACGATATTGGGATTAGATGGAATGCAAAATATCCTTGTATGCATGTAAAGGTAATATAATACAACCAGAAAAAGTTATTTACTGGAGAAAAATATCTGACTCCTGTTTTAGCAGTAAAGTCATTCTCTCCCATGTGGTCCAATGGAGGTTCCTTGAACAGCTTTAATATCCCTGTTTTTGTGTGATTGCCTCTGTATATTGAGATTGAAAATGTTATTTATACTTTACTTGGTATAACAACGGCAGCCATCTTTGTGTTGTGGCGCACAACAAATTTTGGTTATACAGATTTCAGTCATGACAACTGTTGTGTTTCCAGCGAATATTCCACCTCGGTACTATACTACCTAAACCACATTTTCACCATCATAGTAAGCCAGATCCATTGCTAATGAAACAACTCTCAACCGTTCAATATTCTCTGAAGTTGTCCTGACTGGATCAGCCTGGTCCGGTCACTTGGGGCTTGCAAGGAATCCTTTCAGGTTCAGATAATAGGTTATAATGAATAAATCACTCTGAGTCATGTTTTAAGAGAGGTTTAAACGAATCACCATTTGAAATGGTTTCGGTTTAATATAACAATAACTCATAAGCAATAAATTCAAAATAACAGCGGGAAAGTCTTTACCCGAGGTGTGGCAAGGAAGAAGATCAAGCACTGGCATTTTATAGTCTGCCATAAGCATCACAAAGTCTCCTCCTTGCATTTCCATATAACATTTTGTTTGAGCTGTTCTCACCTCTCACACACACACATTTCACATTTTAATAACCCTTAGAGTTGAGAGCAGTGGTTTGGAGTCTCAGTGTTTCCAGGTCCTCAGAACAGAATTCAGTTCAGAATAAAAATCATTCAAAGCAATCATTTCCCTCACCAACTTTATTATTCTCTTGTTTATATCTCCTTGTTTTCTGATCAATCGAATCAATTCCCTTAGTTTAACAATCATCCTCTGACGCTCCTCTGGGTTTCTCTCATCCTTCCCTCTGACGTTTCCTCCTTTCCTCTTTCTTATTCCGCTTGATTTGCCGCTTTTGTAGCATTTTATTATTGCCAAGTGTGTTTACACACACAAGGTATTTGTGTGTGTAAGACTTAAAATTTAAAGTCAAAAAATTGAAAGTTTCACTTCAATTCATGCATTTATGCATACGAAATTATGGTAAACATCATATTGAAGTGATATTGATTGAATTGACTGAGTGATGCAATCGAATTGTTTTTCAATATTTAATATGTCTCATATTAGGTCTCAGTCCTAATTTTTTAGAGAGTACCTTAAATATAGTGTAGGAATCTACAGGGGTTGGACAGTGAAACTGAAACACCTGGGTTTAGACCACAATTAGTATGCCGTTTGGCCTCCTTTTGCAGCCAATACAGCATTATTTCATCTTGGGAATGACAAATACAAGTCCTGCACAGTAGCCAGAAGGATTTTGAGCCATTCCTTTCGCAGAACAGTGGCCAGGTCGCTATGTGATGTTGGTGTATGAAAACATTTCCTGACTCGCTCCTCCAAAACACCCCAAAGTGGCTCAATAATATTCAGATCTGGTGACTGTGCAGGCCATGGGAGATGTTTAACTTTACTTTCATGTTCATCAAATCACTCTTGTCACCAGTCTTGCTGTGTGTATTGGTGCATTATCATCCTAATACACGGCACCACCTTCAGGGTACAATGTTTGAGCTATTGGGTGCACAAAGTCAACCTTCACACTCTGCTCTTATTGGTGGAATGTGCGATCAGTAAAGACTGGCCACCAGGCTGCATAAATATAGCTATGAAACCTCCAACACTATATTGGCCAGTGTTTCAGTTTCATTGTCCAACCCCTGTAAGTATAGTGTAGAATATAGTCATCTGAAGTCGACTATGGGTGCGTTAATCAGTATACAAATCTGGTGGTTTTGCAACACAAAAGAGGCAATTACTCCATTCAGGAAAAAGAAAATTATTCAAGCAACCTCCATTTGACAACTTGAGATGAAACTACCTGATAGATTTTAGTAAAACATATAGCAGGAATTATCTATGCAAAGTCAGACTGGTGCTAACAAAAATATCTGGTGTAAATATTTCTTCTATATCATTGTTGTTATTTATTGTAATAAAACAGTAAAACTGATTTGAGAGACCTGGTCTCTGTTACATGTGGTCACAGTCCTCAGTGTGGAAGGAGATCCAGGACAAACAGAGTCATGAGAGGATCCAGTTCTGCTGGTTCTGCTCAGTGTTACACACAAGGAACCCTGCAGGAGGAGGCTGGAGACCTGCAGAAACCAGTGGATGATGAACTACAGGAAATCAAAGATCAGCACAAAATCAGCATGAGGAACAAATATGAGAGATTATTTGAGGGAATGAAACTTCAACAGAATGAAACCCTCCTGAACAGGATCTACACACAGCTCTACATCATAGAGGGAGAGAGTGAAGGAGTGAATGAAGAACATGAGGTTTTACAGATGGAGAAAACAGCCAGAACAAAACACTCACAAGACACTCCAATCTACTGCAATGACATCTTTAAAGCCTCACCTGAACCAGGATATAAAAAGAAGAAGAAGAAAGACCAAATCAAGACTGTTCTTACTAAAGGCATCGCTGGAATTGGAAAAACCGTCTCTGTGCAGAAGTTCATTCTGGACTGGGCCGAGGGAAAAGACAATCAGGATGTAGATTTAATGTTTGTGCTTCCATTTCGAGAGCTGAACTTGATCCGAGATCATCAGTACAGTCTT
The DNA here is from genome assembly GCA_012976165.1 of Labeo catla. NCBI lineage: Eukaryota > Metazoa > Chordata > Actinopteri > Cypriniformes > Cyprinidae > Labeo > Labeo catla. The sequence goes on along the minus strand of VONZ01001334.1, from coordinate 130,280 downwards.
CACAGACTTCTGCTGGACTTTCATCCTGAACTTCAAGATCTGGACTCAAAGATTTATGAGGAGTGTAAAGTCGTGTTCATCTTTGATGGTCTGGATGAAAGCAGAATCACACTGATGTTTTCAGATGATCAGAAAGTTTGTGATGTGACTGAGCCTTCATCAGTGGGTGTGTTGATGTCAAACCTCATGAAAGGAGAGCTGCTTCCCTCTGCTCTCATCTGGAGCACCTCCAGACCAGCAGCAGCCAATCAGATCCCCTCCAAATACATCAACCGTCTGACAGAAATTCAGGGATTCAATGAGTCTCAGAAGGAGGAATATTTCAGGAAGAGAATCAGTGACCAGCATCAAGCCAGCAGCATCATCTCACACATCAGAAGAGCAAGAAGCCTCCACATCATGTGCCACATCCCCGTCTTCTGCTGGATCTCATCCACTGTGCTTCAGAAGCTCCTGAAAGAAGATGTGAGTGCAGAAATCCCTCAAACTCTGACTGAAATGTACATCCACTTCCTGCTGATTCAGATCAACATGAGGAATCAGAAGTATGAAGAGAGAGATCCAGAGAAACTCCTGCAGTCCAACAGAGAAGTGATTGTGAAACTTGCTGAAGTGGCTTTCAAACAGCTGATGAAGGGCAATATGATGTTCTATGAGGAGGACCTGATTGAGAGCGGCATAGACGTCACTGATGCCGCAGTGTATTCTGGGATTTGCACTGAGATCTTTAAGGAGGAATCTGTGATTCATCAGAGGAAAGTCTACAGCTTCATTCATCTGAGTGTTCAGGAGTTTCTTGCTGCTTTCTATGTGTTTTACTACCACATATTCAGCACTACACAAGCATGTTTTGATTCACTGCACAAACTCCATGAAAGAGTAGTGGATGAAGCCCTTGAGAGTGAGAATGGGCACCTGGATCTGTTCCTGCGGTTTCTGCTGGGCGTCTCACTGGAGTCCAATCAGAGACTCTTACAGGATCTACTGACACACACAGAGAACAGCTCAGAGAGCATCAGGAGAACCACACAGTACATTAAAGAGAAGATCAAAGATGGACATGGACTCTCCACTGAAAGATCCATCAATCTGTTCCTCTGTCTGCTGGAAGTGAAAGATCAGACTCTGTCCAGAGAGATTCAGGAGTTTGTGAAATCAGACAAACACTCAGAGAAGAAACTCTCTCCTGCTCACTGCTCAACAATCGCCTACATGCTTCAGATGTCAGAGGAGGTGCTGGATGAGCTGGACCTCAAGAAATACAACACATCAGATGAGGGTAGAAGACGACTGATACCAGCTGTGATCAACTGCAGAAAAGCTCTGTGAGTGTTGCAATGAAGAAAATGTTTTAAAGAAATAAAGTCATATTGAATTTCAAGTTAAGTCAAGTTAAGAATTGTTTTCCTCTTTTTCAGTCTTGCTGGGTGTAATGTCACTGCTCAGGATTGTGAAATTGTATCATCAGCTCTTCAATCCTCAAACTGTGTCCTGAGAGAACTGGATCTGAGTAACAATGACCTGCAGGATTCAGGAGTGAAGATTATTTCTGATGGACTGAAGAGTTCAAACTATCAGCTGGAGATACTGAGGTGTGCAAGAACATTAATCATTTAGAAATTTTCTTGAGTATTTGTCATGGCAAGAGGCCATCGACATCACTTTGTAATGGTCTGAGTGTTTGTCACTTTAAGGCTTGGGGTTCAGGGTTTCCTTTGCCCCTGTATTTGTGTATATGCCGGAGGAATTGTCCTTTCTATCGTTTTGTTGTTTCTTCCTTTTAGTAACAATACGTTAGTTCAGAGGTCACCAAACTTGTTCCTGGAGGGCCGGTGTCCTGCAGAGTTTATCTCCAACTTTCCTCAACACACCTGCCTGGAAGTTTCAAGTATACCTAGTAAGACCTTGACCTTAGCTGGTTCAGGTATGTTTGATTAGGGTTGGAGCTAAACTCTGCAGGGACACAGGTCCCCCAGGACCAGGTCTGGTGACTCCTGCGTTAGTTGATAGTGACCTGCCTCGTGTGGTTCTTCAATAATTCACACTAGGTTACAAGTTGTCGCAAACCAATTTCTGCATTGCAAATCTGTTTTTGAGTACTGATGTAGTACGTGCCCTTTGAAGTTAACAGTCTGTGATTATCTCAGACAAATCAATCCAGCTATTTGTAAATGTATTGAAAAACAGAATTAGCCAGTTGCAATTAGCATATTTCTAATATAAAGCCTACATCATATCGCAGAACCTGATTTTACAAAGTACGACATATTCCTGGACCAACATCTTTGTTGATCCTGGAGCAACATTTTGATTAACCAATCAGATGTGAACAAAAAACAAAAAACAGTTTATAGTTTTTGTGAAGTTTAGGTTTACAATCAGTGTTTGGTGCTTGTACATCAGTGTCATTCATCTATTATTTCCTCTGATTTTAGGGATTACTCATGGGTAAGGTTAGGTTTAGGTGTAGGGATGTAGTCAAGATTAAATTTTTGGATTAAAATGTTGTTCCAGGGTCAACACAAAATGTTGACCCAGGAACACATCTAACTCAGCAAAATCAGGATGTGCACATCATATTATAGCACATTCGTTACTTCCACTGCTTAAAAATTCCAACAGGTTTCAAATGGCATTTGGCTGTTGCATTTTAAACATTTAATGTTTTTGAAACATTTAAAAAAAAAAAAAATATATATATATATATATATATTTCTTAATACCTGCAGGCTTAAAAAGTGCAGTTTCTTGACTGAGTGAGCTCAACAGTGATTCCACAGGTGTTTGAGAAGGCTTCACAGATTATCATCTTCACTGTCAGTGTGTGTCTGTAGATGATCTGTCTGTGTGTGTCTGTAGGTTGTCTGGTTGTATGGTGACAGAGGAAGGCTGTGGTTATTTGTCTTCAGCTCTGAGTTCAAACCCCTCACACCTGAGAGAGCTGGATCTGAGCTACAATCACCCAGGACAATCAGGAGTCCAGCTGCTCAAACACAAACTGGAGGATCCAAAATATAAACTGGAGAAACTCAGGTATGAATATAATATATTTGTGTGTGCATACTTATACATTGGTTTACTCAAGACTTACCTCCTAAAATAAACACTGCAATATTCTCTTGTTTTGAATATAAGCATTATCAATCTTTTTTTGACCCACAGAGGTAAGGGTTAAGGTTATTGCTAATCATTAGGGCCAAAATCTTATAAAATGTTTTGATAATTTGCTTATTCACATTGCATAAATTATATAAAATATTTATAAATACTTCAGCAGCTACAGTATTAATAGGTTAGATGTTGTACCTGTTGACAAATTGGTCATTAGGTTTGAAATGTGATTGACAGTGATTTTTAGTGAATGTTAGTGTGGCTCTGTTTCACTGACAGTTTATTAATGCCTGATGTGTATATATTTGTCTAGATTGGATCATGGGGAACACTTTAGGATCAGACCAGGACTGCGAAAATGTAGGTCTTAACACAGCTTTCACATGTATTCAGCATCACTTAAAAGGGTCCTACTATGCTCTACACACTCCACACTATGAGTCTAGATTTTGTTTTTGGGCTGTACTAGAACATGCTTTCATGCTTTGTGGTTCGAAAAATGCATTATTTTTAACATAATTTACATTATTACAATACATTTCTCCCAGCCTGGCACAAATGACTCGATTAGTTCCAGGTTCCACCTTCCAAAAAACAAAATGTGTTTGGTTAGCTGTCCCACTGCGTTGCGACTGGCGAACAGCTTCATTTAATACTATTCTAGTAGACCGCGTTGTGACATCATTGCATGCGGAAAACAAACGCTGTAGTCCAAAGGAGCCGTTCGTGATTTTTTTTAAAAATGAATTATCTCCCTTTGGAGTGGACTTTGAGATTTGTAACTTTGTAGATATTTTTTATGTCCAAAGATACACAACACACACTGACTAAAGTTCAAAAAGTGAAAAAGATAATAGCACACCTTTAAAAATGGTCCATGATACAGTTCTCATTTCTCTTCTTGTGTTCAGATGTCTGTGATCTCACACTGGATCTAAACACAGCAAATACTAAACTCATCCTGTCTGAGGGGAACAGAAAGGCGACACTTGTGGACAATCATCAGGCGTATCCTGATCATCCAGAAAGGTTTGAGCACTATGAGCACGTTCTGTGTGAAGAGAGTTTGACTGGACGCTGTTACTGGGAGGCTGAATGGAGTGGCTGGGTTGACATAGCAGTGACGTATAAAGGAATCAGCAGGAAAGGAAGAAGTGATGACTGTGATTATGGACTCAATGATAAGTCCTGGAGTTTGAGCTGCATTAAGGGCAGATACACTGTCTGGTATGATAAAATCAGCATTGATATTCCTGTACCTTTACCACAGTCTAATAGAGTAGGAGTGTATCTGGACTGGTCGGCCGGCACTCTGTCCTACTACAGCATCTCTGACACACACACACTCACACACTTACACACATTCAACATCACATTCACTGAACCCCTGTACGTTGGCATTGGGGTTTTTTATAATAACAGCTCAGTATGTCTGTGTCAGATTTAATGACCTGCAGATGAGAACAACAGAGAACACATTCCATATTTCTCACAAATTCCTAACATCTCTTTACCATACAGTTCCAAGTTTTACATGAACACATCCACCTGTAAATTCATCCTGAGTTATAATGCTTGTTTGGTGTAAATGAATGTGTCTTTACTGATCTCTCAGAAACTTACTCACTTATACCAAAGTAAAATGGATGGAGGCTGGTTAAAATGTCAGCTTTGGAGCAAAAAGTTATTTCAGTTGTGTTTAGAAGCTTGTTGCAGTGTTCAGCTGCTTTACTTGAACCATTTTCTTTACTTTTACTGTCCTCCTGAAAATCATTAAGAATGTGTGTTTTTTTTTTTTTTTTGAATTGTTGAACAAAAAGACAATGGATAATAATAAAGTGTGAAACTTGCTATTTATGTATTTATATATAAAAACCAATATGAAAACTATATATATATATGCAGATTGTTTTGGCTGTTCTGTTACATTCTGCAGTAAAAAAAAATAAATAAATAAAAATGATGTAATAAATAGTTTCAGTCACACTATAATTTTTTCACTTTGCTCTTAAGATCAAAAACATTTGACCAAAACTGATTAAAGGCCTAATAAAGGGTTTATATTTATTGATCAACAGATGCGTTCAGCATGATGCAGTAGATATGGTATATTTTTAATTTTTTCCCATATTATACTGTATGTCATGTAGCCTATCAAGATGACACAACTGCACAATTAACTCCTTAGCGTTCCACCGGTGGGACGTTTTGTTGCATTGAGTTAAATTTGACAAGAATGCTAAGGGGTTAACTACATAATTACAAATAAGAAAATAATCTTGAAACTATGATAAACATTGCAATATGTAATTAGTAATTGTTATTAGTAAAAAGGCAATTATGACGAGTAACGCTGAGAATATTTTATTATTAAAACGGCTTGCCATACAAGTGGAGTGCAGAAACTTTTGATGAATGTTTTATTCTGATGATAGTTTACAGGTTGAACAAGATTTAAAAAATGCATCTAATATAACCAAATTATGTTTGTTTTCATGTTGAAGATCACTCAGTTTACGCCTTTCAGATATGACAGAATATATTAATTACATTTATATACGTAGTGTTTTACAGTAAACCTCTAGAGGGAGCTCTGGTGTGAAAGATTGGCTATGACAGTTAGAGAAAGCAGAGTACCTTGCAAACAATCCTGGCTTAGGGCTAGCCTAAGGGCCCCCGAGGTCTCTCAACTTGTCAGCAGGCGGTGGTAGTGCTCCTTTCGTCCGCCTGCTCTGTCTCTTGAATTCCGTAACCACACCTTTATCTCACTCTCAGCTTCACAATCAGGACTGGGTGAAAGGAGTTTTTTCAATCAGCCTCTGAAAAGCAAATAGGCCTATATCTGTCTTGTGTGATCCACTTTCCTGCAGAGTTTAGCTCTAACTCCAAACTTTGCAGGAAAGTGGATCTCACCAGCCAGATCCCTGGCCTATATGAAACGACAGGTTCTGAAAAGGTCTCTTTTGCTTTGAGCCGTTCCAGTTCAATTGAGTGGCTAAAGAATGGCCAGTCAGTGTTGTTTGTACTCTCTTAGTTGCATTACAGGGCTGCCTACACAAAACCTGCATGGGCCCTAAGGTACAAAAGTTGCTCTGGCCCCAAACGGGCTGGGCCATCATGGGATTAATGTGGGCTGCTCACAGAGAGCCTGCGGTGAGCCCAAAGCTGTGGGCCCCACCTGGGCCCCACAGTCCACACTGGGCCTGTTTAGGTTTGACGTGGGCTGGTCCTAGCCCACTGTGCCCGCAAAAAGCCAGCATGGGCCTTGTTTATCTAAAAGTGCACTTCCTTGTTTTAGGCCTAGCCATAAAGCCACGTGTTGACTGTGAAACAACAGACTGTAATTATACGCATTTATGGTGTAATTACTACATTATCAATCCATGTTCATTTTTACCGCTGTCACTTTAATTCAGCGTATGCAGCACAGAAAAATAGACTTGGTGCAGAAACAATTGCTCCACTTGTCCTGTGTCCAAAAATAGCGATAAAGACTGGTTAAAATTTCAGCTCTGAATTGGTAAGTTACTTAATTTTCTGTTTAGAAAGTTGTTGCGTTTTATACCGTTTCTTTATTTTTACTACCTTCTGGAATGTCTTCTTGAAAATAACAAAGAAATTGTTAAGTATTATTGTTTTTTTTTGTTTTTTTTTTTTAATTGTGGAATTAAAAGACTTCTTAGCAGGCATTTTATAAAATTATTTCAACTCAAATAAATAGTTTCATGTATTTCATTTGTTATATAGGCATATGTCGCCTGCATTCGCAGTCAAAAGCGGCTTGTCTCTCAGCGCAACGTCTCCCATCTAAAGACGGTACCCAGATAGCACATGTACGTCTGCAAGATGTCTGTTAAAGATCTCTTGATCTGGAAAGCATCTGCTGTGTATAAATGTCTGGCAGACGTCTGTAAGATGTCAGTTTTACATGCATTCTAAATCATAAACATCTTAAAGACATCTAATAGACCTCTATTTGACATCTGATAGGAAACATCCAATAGATGTATTGCAGATGAGCAAACTACGTAAAAAATACATCTTGCAGATGTAAATGCAGACGTCAAATAGATGTCTCCGAGATGTACGTGTGCTATCAGGGTAAGCACTGAAGCTCAAAATAAATGAGAAAAAGCGTTGTAAAAAAAATAATAATAACAATCACAGATATTCATGGCTGGACAGCACTGTTTGAAAATCTGTGGGTAATTTTACCGAATATATGTGAGAAAAACAACGCCGGCAGGCTACAGAACGAGATTCAAATTACTCGAAAAGGAACGCGAATCACTCATTCACCAAAGCTCAGAGACAGGTAGTGATGTCCGAATGCTTTCGCAAATTGTATCAAACGGCTGGTTTGGTCGATTAAATCATGTCAAATTGTTCTTCACGGTTTACAAAGTCACTGTTGAACCAAATATTGAACTGTGAACCTAGCGTTGTTAATCCAGTAGTTATACCATTATTTAAAAATATATATAGGCTATGACTATATTTCATTATGGTTTAGCATTTGTCGTTACAACTTTCTGTGCTACAAAATCTGAGCACCCTTTTAATGGATACCCTTACGAAAATTAACCATGGTTTTAGTAAATTTTTTTTTTTCTTTTTTGCTGCATTGATTACCATTTCTATAACCACAGTTTAAAAAAATAATAATAAAGTTTTAACCACAGGTTACTGTAGCAAAACTATAGTTAATTTTTGGTTACCATAGTTTAACTCTAGTAAGCAAGTTTTCTTCTTCTTCTTTTTTTTTTTTTTGGTAGTACAACCAATAGTTACTTTTCCTAAGGGTGTAGCGTAATACAGGAAAGCTAATGAAGTTACAGTATGTGCCATTAATCGCAGCACAATCTGTTTTGTTCTTTATTGTCTGAGGAAGAGCTGTTAAAAACTTTGAAAATTTTGAATAACTACAATCACCATGCATGTGCGTTCATTTTAGGGGGTGAGACGTAAGTTACGCTCAACTGCAGATAGACCTAACAAAAAGACTGAGAATGGCTCCATCTAGAGGTGAATTTGTGGCATCACATCAGTGACAAACACCTGTAGTAGCATCAAAGAGGAAAAATGCAGTTTTGCAGATGCTTATCTAAAAGTAAGTAATTTTATGTTACCAAGGCTGCTGAAACAATTTGGATAGCAATCGTAGAGTTATGGAATTATTTATTTTATATATTTAATTGGGCCAAAAACCTTGCTGGGTCATGGTTTTTATTAACCAGTTGTAATTTCGCTTCATTTCAGTCAAGGGGCCGACAGTACCAACAGAGAGAAAGGAAGCATTAATATAACTGAGGAAGCAAAAGACAAGAAGAGACAGGTGAGTGTGGCCACAGGTGGAAGAGATAGAAACAAAACAAAAAGAAAGAAAACAGAAAGACAATCAAACCCATGTGCTGACACATGTCTTTATGACAACATATTAACTGTAGAAGAGTCATATAATCAAATCTCTTATGGATTTTTGTTTTAACATACTAACGTCATCATATGTTCCACACCATGCCAGCAAGAATCTTTCTAAACTCAATCTTCTTATAACTTAAATGGGGAGTTCACCCAAAAATGAAACCCATAAGACTTTGGTTAATCACAGTTTAAGACCTGAGAGGTTTCTGTAGTAGATGTGAAGTTATCCGCAAGGGAAATGACATCACAAATACTGAGGCATTTTTTGTTTTCATTTGCCTGTTGGGTCTGTGGTCGATCTATATTGATACACCTATTCTATTTAAGTGGATGAGGCCATATGCAAATGTTCATCAACATGCAAAAACAGAAGCATCCAGTCGACCACTGAGGCACTGGAGGAATTTAGAGAGATTTGCATGAAAGCAATGCAACCCTCCTTACGCAAATGATAAACGATGGATTATTGAGGCAGTGAATTTAGTCATCCTTACCTGAACTACCTGAAGAAACTGGTAGGCTGATAGACACACACAGTTTCATTGTGTTTTCCCCCATTTCAGATTATTTTTGGTACTTTTCAAATGTCTTTTAGGCATATATTTTATTGTTTTTACCCTCCCACAAACACACTTTAAATTGTGGTCAGTGAAATCCATTATACAAAAAGGTTTTCATATATACACTACTGTTCAAAAGTTTGGGGTCAGTACATTTTTATTGTTTCTTTTTTTTTTTTTTAAGAAATTAATACTTTTATTCACCAAGGATGTATTAAGTTAATAATTAAAAGTTTATTAAAAGTTAATAATAAATAATTTACATTGTTATAAAATATTTATATTTTGAATAAACACTGTACTTTTTAAACTTGTTATTCATGAAAGAATCCTGAAAAAAAAAAATCACAGGTTCCAAAAAATATTTGGCAGCACAACTGTTGATATTATCCAACATTGATCATTCTAATAATAAATCCGCATATTAGAATGATTTCTGAAGGATCATGTGACACTTAAGACTGGAGTAACAGCTGATAAAAATTCAGCTTTTCATCACAGGAATAAATTCTATTATAAAGTATGTTAAAATAAAAAACATTATTTTATATTGTAAAAACATTTTGCAATATTACTGTTTTTTTTCTATATTTTTAATCAAATAAATGCAGCAGCCTTGATGAGCATAAGAGACTTCTTTAAAGACTATTACAAGTCTTACTGACCCCAAACTTTTGAACGGTAGTGTGTATATATATATATATATATATATATATATATATATATACAGTAGTCAACATATGAAGTGGATCAAAACTGTTCAACAAAATTGTCCTAAAACCAAAAAACAAAACCTGTTCGTGTCTTAGGGCATCTTTGATGAATTTTTTGGATCCACTTCAATTGTTGACTACTACATTTTTTTGTAATCTGTTACTGATTCTAAATTACATGGCAAAAATTGTAGTCATTAACGTGATCCATTACATTACACATTTTAGTTTTACTTTTAGATTACTTTTAACCTAACTCGTTTATCACAGTGATTTAAACAGGATAATCTTGTACCATAATGATGTAAAAATTCAAAGAGTGAGAAAATATATTTTCCTCCTTTCACTGTAATTAACAACAATAGGTGCATTACACATTATATTACATCAAGGTTCCCCAAACTTGGGTTTGTAAAGGCACTGCAGGGGGTTTGTGAGTTTAATGGAAGGCTAACAAGTAATTAAATCATGAAAATGTAAAATTAAAATAAGTAATGGACCTTTATCTCACTTCCTATATCCGGTAAGCGAAGCAGTGTATCCCCACTTCCGGTCTCATTGCAACGCAATGAAAACTAATGGGAGAATCCTCTCTTTCCTTTCTTTTGCCGGTGTTACTGCAGTGTACCTGGCTGCTTTTATTCTAAACAATGACACACTGCCTCAGTTTTCGCGATTTCCTGACACAACACGGATGTGTTGACAGCGTGATTTTAGTATTATTTAAGAATTTTGGCATAAACGTGAATTACATACAGTGAAATGGCTGTGAATGAAAAATGACAGAATAAAGACTAAAATTTCATACAAATGAATAAATATGTTGATTCTGATCTTATTCATCAGGTCTCACACACACTGCAGCACTGACACAGTGTGGTGAAATCACGCATGTTTATGAGCCATGGGTTTCTCAGATCGGTACGTTGGATTAAAACTAAAAGTTCCGTTGCATTTGGAAAATTCTGTGCACAGTAATCATCAGAATATTTCTTCGCCTGTCTCTGAAAATATCCGGATTTGAAATCATCCTGCAGATGCTCTTTTTAACAGGTTTTTATTCAACTAGTGATTACAGCATATTGAAAAATATACATAACCGGAAGAATCGATACACTGCTTCGACAAGCGCTTCCGGTGTTCAATTCCAGTGCGATAAAGGTCCATTGTAAAATAACAATTAAAAATTTCACCAAAAAATAAGAAATATTTTATTTTTCTGCACACCGTATGAACATTAACCAATGTCAGAGAACCATGAACATGCAAATGTGATACTTAATAATAAAATATTTATTTTAAAATCTCAGGAGTACTTAAAGGGGTCATTATGATTTCCCTATTTTAACTCTAGTGTAATGTTGCTTTTTTTTAGCATAATAATAATAATAATAATAATAATAATAAACATCTGCAAAGTCACAATGCTCAAAGTTCAATGCAAAGGGAGATAATGTCTTTTACAGAATTACTGACTGACCACCACTTTAAAGTATATATATCACGTGAAAGAGGTTCAGATGAAAAAAAAAGTTTGAGAATGTCTGCAAATAAGAAATAATGAGAATGCGTGCATTTGCATGAGTTTGAAAGACAAAAGCCTTTCAATAATACATAATAAATAACATTTTTAAAACTATGAGGATCTAGTCAAAGGGGAAACAGAATCCATTATAGGTATTGGTTTTATTTATTTATTTATTTTCTTATTTTTTTCCACTTTTCACTTTCCCACAGTTTTGCTCCAAGCTGCTTTGTCCATACTAAACTATGTGTTAACCAAGGAGAGAACAATGAAGCCCTTAAAGAGCTTGAGATGAAACATGAGACATGATGATGTTTCAAGACAATTTAAGAGGTATGTATCAGAATATAAGCCGAAAGTAGAAATAGGCAGAATCTTCTTTATTTTGCACCACATAATTAAGGTATGTAAAAAGTATTAAAATATTGTTATTAATGTTCAATATTGTGTATTTTGCACATAAAAAGAACAAATTATATATATATATATATATATATATATATATATATATTTGACACAGAGAAGCATACAGAGAGAGAGAGAGAGAGAGGGTGAGTGAGAGAGAGAGAGAGAGGGAATGAAGCAGGGCGTTCGTGTTCTCTCTGTCAAAGCTTTTGGGTTAAGATTCTCCCGGTCACGCCTGCCGCATCCAGCACAGCACAAACGGGAATAGCGTGTCTCTCTCCCGTCAGGAACCGACGCGCGTCCATAATAGAGTAAAGCGTTAGGCTTCGGTGAATGATTTTGTCGAAACAGCGAGGCCTGTGCTGTTTTTCCGTTCCTGAGGCAGCGGTGTCGCCGTGTGTCTCTATTGTATGCAGCAGCAGCAGAATCCATGACAGCCGCATCTTCCATTGATCTGTTGATATCTGCTGGGATCTTCTGCATCTCAACGGCTGTCCTTTACTACCATCACAACATCTGGCCGCGCTTGCAGGCTCCCCTCTTTTATAATAAACCGAATATCCTGTTTTGACGAAGAGATTTTTTTCCTGTCGCACACATAGATGTAAACGCAGCCTTTTTAGTCGTATATGCCAAACAGTGTTTTTTAGTCGTCGTGTAGCCTATTTGTGATTTATTCATCGGCCGTCGTTAGGCGCAGGCCGTGGGTTTAGTCACGGACGTCCACGATGGGTTTCTGCGCTAAAATGGGTTTCTGTCGCGGATGTTGTTGATTATCGGTGTCATTTATTACGGATTTATCCCGTTTTTTTTTAAATTGCTGTTCGGTTGGCGCGGACTGGGAGCGGCGCCAGGCGGGATTTTGCGTCCGCAGCAAACGACGCATTTGTTTGTGCCTGAGCTCAGTTTTTCCTTTTTATTAATATGACTATTTCTTGGTTTCAATGAAAATCGCCTGTCTACCAGACAAGGATCACCCTTTGTATGGTCGTGGACGGGGAGCGGCGCCAGGCGGGATTTCACGACATACAATATATATTTTTACCTCAGCTCAGTTTCTCATTGTTAATAATATAGTTATTTCCTCAGTGTTTAATCGATGAAAATCACCAGTCCGCCAGAAGAGGATCACCCTCAGCTCATCGTCTCATTGCAATACCCTTGACGATCAACAGTTCATCCCGTGAAGGCGACATGCCTCGAAATCCGCGCGATTATTAGTCGGAGCGGTTCGACATCGAATCGAAGATTTTCTCTTGTGCTCATAATGACTAATAAACCAAAACGATTCTCATCTTCACTCATGGATGCTCTTAATGTTATAAGGTAGTTCGTCTTATCGACAGGGTCAGGAGACTGTATTCCTGTTGGATTATATCATTGCCTGTGTTTATTATTCCTCCTGCGTGTTTGTGACTGAAGACGCTCCGTAAGGTGGATTATTCCGATTTTGAATATCATGTTTTTGGCCCTTTTATCGTCTGGAAAGATGGCAGCTGATTAAATTTTAATCTTGATGCATTCTGGCGACACGGGAGGAGAAGAGGCGAAACGAGTGAATCGGGGAGGAGAGGAGAGAGGAGAGGGAGAGGAGAGGATGTAGGGTGGATACGGGAACACCAGAAGGTAAGAATGAATGAATGAATGCACGGCTGTCAGTGTGTGTTCAGTTCAGCCCTAAACACACACATTTTCATACACATATCAATGTCTATACGCCACATCTACACACATTATTTAATTCACACACGTTTTTTTTTTTTACTATGTACATGAGCACATAGATCACAATTCCATTCTTTTTCCACTATTATTTGAAAACATACAGAAATAAGATATATAGGGTGGATTAAGGTAAATTGGGACACTTGAGATGACCAAATGGCCCGATTATATACTGTATATGGCCTATATTTATATTTGTAATTTTAGGTATGACTCATACAATTGAGAACTGAATGCCCCCCAAAATACATATTTTATGTACAAATTTTATATTTAGCTTACATCTGAGGACACACACACATACAGAAATACACGTCATTGTGCATGCACATATTACTGTACGCGCACACACGTAAGCGCACATTCTGCATGCACAGACCTATATATCATACATACACACACACACACACACGTTGTGGTCATTTTTCATTGGATGTAAATTGAGTTACAGGCCAAAGGCGAGCCGAACGCTGCGGCGCGTGAGTGGTGTGTAAATGTGCTGGCGCCACTGACTGCTGGTGCATTCTGACAGACCTCCATCTCTCCCCACCCAACATCTTCTCCATCTCCCGCACACGCCGTATCTTTCTCCTGAGCGATGCATGAGCCCCAACTATTGCATTTGGATAAGCTTTAAGTGAGCACCCCTTTGTTTGTCCTCTGATTCATAAATAAAACAAAGAATGTTTTATAAATGCATAATGTTTTATTTTCAACATGATGAGTGTTTTCTTTTAGGGTTTGTGTTCATCTGTCTGTTAGTAAGTCTTTATGTCTCCTTTAGAAAGCATAAGCGTGTGTTCGCAGTTACTTACCTACATTTTGAGGATAAATTTGTCTACAGAAGTGAGCTGAATGTGACAAAACCAGGGCATCAGGAGATGTTTGTCCCCTGCATAGTGAGTGTATGTGTTACCAGAGGCAGATACATGGAGGAGAGCGTGTGTGTTTATAAAGGAGCACATAATGATCTCATGAAGGCTCATGGATGGTTGAGCGAGCAAAGACTCAAATGCAAACCCATGCAAAAACACTGGTTACTAGTCAAAGCAAGTGGATGAAGAGCAGAAAATAATCTCAAATGTCATTTCTGTTGTTGGCTTATTGGAATCAGTAGTATATCTATAGAATCAGTCTGTGATAAAGAGGTTTGTGCAGCAGTAGAATGAACTCAGACGTTTAGTCATAAATAGATAAATACATAGACACAGTCCAATTGACCCCTGCGCTGGTGGTCATTCATTTATCCCCCAACATTTGTGCTTGTATTTATAGCGTTAGATAAATAGCTATTATTAGTGCATCCTTCTCGTTTTGCCGTCTCAGCAGTTTTGGTGTTCCTGTTGTTCAAAATACTCTACTCTCTTACCTCAGTGTATAGTAGTATGCAGAATCAAAGCAATCTGTAGAATTCGCTTTTGTTCTGCTGTGCTTTCAGAGCATTAGCGTTTGGGATACCTGTTTGCAAACAGCCATTTTTGCAGATGTTGCTTGAGGTACAGAAACTCAGCATTGGTTTAAATGTGTGTTTGTTCTCTTAAGCGCTCATAAATTAGTCTGTTTCCTTAGAGACAATTACGTTAAATTGTCTGTTAAACGTCTTAAATGTCACTCAGCCTGTCTGGACAGTAATTCAGTCCTGAGTTATACAATCGAATTAAAATAGAGTGCAGAGTTGAAACAGGAGAATCATTATGTAGTGCGCTACCAATAGCGGTTGACAAAAAATGTGTGTTTGTTAGAATAACTATTTGGCAGCGTTGTCGTTTTTTCGTCTCGGCCAGTTGATTCCTATGTTTTAATGCTTGGCTATGTGTTAAGTTGTCTTTAGTGGAAGCCTTATGTTGGTGTATTTATTATTCGGTAAGTAGCTGTTATATAAATGAGTCAGCTAGTCATTAAAATAAACCTCTTTACCTCTGACTGGATGCGAGACCTGCTCCATCTGTCTGTTTATTTCGCTTTATTAATCGGTATTCGTCAAGAAATTTTTTTTTTTCTTTTTTATTTTTTTGTGTGTTGAACATGCATAAACATGCATTTGCTTCACTATCTAGTCTCAATTCTCAATTTAAAGATATGTTAATGTAAAGATACTCATATTTAGATAAAGTTTAGCTTTGTCTACAGAACTGCTGTTAATGCATTTAATCAAAAGTAATTATTATGTAGGATTTTACAATTATGAGAGGCATAAATTCACTCAAGTGTGTCTGAACTTGTGACTGGCAGTGTATAATATGCATAGCCTACATATGATATAAAATTATGATTTAGTTAACAATTTAATGACGGCAGATGTAAAATGCACATGCAATTTTTGAAATATCAGTTTTTGATATCAGTCACAGACTGGCTGATAATCTAAGTATGACCAGATATCTACCATTGATTTCCACAACAGTCTTTAATGCTGCTTTTCGAGCAACATAAACAGACTACCCTGATCTCGGGGACGTCTATTTGACGTCTGCATTTACATCTGCAAGACGTAGTTTGCTCATCTGCAATACGTCTCCTATCAGATGTCAAATAGACGTCTATTAGATGTCCTTAAGATGTTTATGATTTAGAATGTATGTAAAGCTGACATCTTACAGACGTCTGCCAGATGTGTGTACACAGCAGATGCGTTCCAGATCAAGAGATCTTTAACAGACATCTTGCAGACGTACGTGTGCTATCTGGGTATGATGTATTTTTAGTAAAGCCTGTGAGAAAATCTAAATATTTTATCTTTTCTTTTTATTTGACTTCATCAACCCTGTTTACTTATCAACAATCAATCAATTCCTGAATTTAAGTAAAAACAATTCTCATTAAATAAGCTGTTGCTCTTGAGAAGGCGTCACTTCACAGAAGTAAAATAGGTTGTGAGTGTAGTTTCACACTGACTTTAAGACAGACTGCAGTGGTGCGTTCTTCTGTTTTCCTAATCTCGTGTGAGTGTGTGTGTGTTGTGTACAGCGCTGATGAGAGTGGTGTGTTTGTTTATGTCTCTAACACAGAGGGTGAATCCAGAACAGAGGAGTTTTCTCGGCATGAGGGTGAATTATAGCAATTACTCTAGGCTGATTATTACACACACTCACACACGCGCGTGTGCGCGCCGACGCTCTGATGCTTGGGAAACTCTCCAGATGAAGCTCTGCTCTGTTGTGTTTGATTCTGGTGCTCCAGCAGCGAGAGCTCCACAAACGCAGGTTTTGATCACAACAGTAAATTCGTGCACACTGACAGACGAGGATGGCAATATTTGCCTGGATGTGGTCCACGTTTATCTCACGACACGCTTTCATGAACCGCTTCTGTTATCCGTGAAAGTGCAACACAGCCGGACTTTAATTAGACTTTGACATTTAATTACACCTGAAGGCAAATTCATCTTTAGTAGTCACAGAATAACATTCGTGTCTCATGAATGTTTTCAGAGATACATATACTGCGTTCATACATAATAATCTTCCATTTTGCTGATATTGATTAAACTTTAATTGAATGAAACCGTATTAAATGTATTCTGCTTGAGGATAAACCCTGGACAGAGAAGATATGATTTGTTTTTCTCCGCATGACTTGCAATAATTAATTTAACTTAAGTTTTGACAGCCAAAATGAAAATTGTCGTTATTTTTGGAGTGTGTATACAATATTAATTCAAAATCTGATAGTGTCGGAAATGCATGACAAATTGAATATATGTGAATATATTAAACTAAACCAGGGGTTGTTATAGGTAACTAAAACTAAAACATGTTACTTGAAATAAAATGGATGTTGAATAAAATACAAACTTTCAAACATTTCTCATTTGTAATTTAGTTTAACTAAATGTTAAAAATAAATAAACCTAAAACGGAAGTAAAAAAAGTAATTAAAGAAACTATATAGACTTAAAAAAATCAAATAAAAATATTAAAACTTTAAGTAAAATTAAAATGGAAAATATAAAAATAAAAAACAATTCAAAATAAAACTATTCCTCAATGATACTAAAACACCACTTAACTGAACAACCACTAATTTTAATAATAATTATTAATAATTGTTTTTAATAATTAATAATGTGTTTTTCTCTTTGTGTATGTGTGTGTGCGTGTCTGTGAGGGTGTGTCAGTCTCCAGTGTTTTTGCCGGTACTAAAGTAGAAGGTGTTATTTGCGTAAGTCACTGAGCCATTAGGGATCCTGTGTGTGTGTGTGTGTGTGTGTGATCATGAGGGACACAGTGAGACAGATGCAGGAGAAACAGTGACTCATGAGCTCTGTTGGACGGGCAGATGGAGTTGTCTGACATTAAGACTGTTTCACACTTTAACATTTGTCACAGGTGTCAGTGATGTATATGTCATGTGATTAATGCCTGTGATCTCACAGAGTACGTTTGATCAGAAAATACAATTTCAGTCTTTCTGCTTCAAATGTGTAATGTTACATTGAATGTGTTTCTCGCCATTTCTTTGTAATTATTTCTGAAATTTACTAGCAATTTCCGAGTGAGGAAACCGTGTTTTATCGGTGCACCTGTTGGACTATAAAGCCGTGAAGGTGATCTGTGGTGAAGATGTCTAGTTATAATGCAAATGCAGTAAATCTGTGTGTTTTTGTCCTGTGGAGACGCTCCAGCACACAGGCTGGTGATTGGCTGATCTTCAGCTGTCCGTCCGTATTTTGGCCGCTTCAGTTCATTCAGTGACAGAGATGAACTCTGTGTTTGAGGGTGTTGATGGTGTCTGAGGTGTGTGACGCTTGTGTCTGGACTGATCAGTCGTACAGGGTTTTGAGTGTGTGTGTGTTTGTGTGTGGTGTACACGTAGCCAACTTTATTTAGTCGGTATCATGTTTCTGATTTCCATAAGGTGGTGGGGATCTAAATGTGTGTCCTCTTCATTTGTTTAGAGTAAGTCAATACGAACGAGTTTGTGTTTGTAGCTACTTAACCATATTCAAGGGACAGATTTGTAGCAGAAGAGAGCTAAATCTGACAAAACCTCCTTGTAAAAACTGTATCCACCTTATTTTTGCCAGGCGTGGCCAATTGTACAGTTTATTTTTAGCTGTACTAAAAAGCTAGTTGTACTGCTTGATACTGCAAATTGGTGAGTCTTACCATATAATTTTAATGTATTATTTTAATTATGAACACACGCGTTTTGCCATTTACTGCACGTTGTTATTCCTCTCTTTATTTCCCTATGGGAGATAATGAACCGGAAGTCTCGCCCTTAGGCTTACTTCTACGTTGAAGAATAAGGTGGATTAAAAAAAGTAAATATGTATATATATTTGTAATTGTAAATATACAGGACGTTTTCTGTTAGTGTTTGGGTTAAGTTATAGTATTTAGAACTAGCTGTATATGAAGATGCAAAACTAAAAGCCATCTCAGTCAAAAATGAGATAATGAGAGTGAATGCTCCTGACACATATTGTATGTCCATTAAATACTTTTACTTCAAACTCACTAAATTCCAGCCTCAGCCCAATCAGAAGTGCCAGTACTTACACAGAAAGCTATACAAAGTAGCCAGAAAGAAATGCTCATTTTAAAGAAATACGTCAGATGGATTTAGAGGCTTTTGCATATGAACTCTTCATATAAAAACAATGGAAGTCTATGCAATGTCTCCATTTAGTAAATGTGTGTGTCGGTGTGTGTGTGTGTATTTATTATATATATGTTTATTTATATATTTATTGTATTCATCCAGTGATTATGTATGAGTGATATGAGTCCAGTGTTACTGCTTACATTTTTCGGTTTGTCTTTTGACGATTTTTTTTTTTGTCTTTTAAATTTGTCTTTTAAATTTTGTCATTTTTATTCATTTTAGTCCATTTTACACTTATTTAAGTGCCATATATTATTTAAAATGAGAAAACGTTCAAAATAACAGATCAAATTTTAACCACATTTTTCAATGTATAAACTTAATTAATTAATCATTAATTAATCATGCAAATTGTTTCTAAATGTATAAACTCTGATTAATCATAAAACATTTATAAATGTATAAACATGAATTAATTTTAAAACATATTTAGAAATAATTTTATAATTAATACAATTTTACATTTATAATTTATAGAGGATTTATACAACAAAATGTAAGTTGAAAAAAGTTGAGGTTGTAATAAGAGCACATGAACTGAATTATTATCTGTTGTTCAGAGGCTACTTTGCATTATAGCGAGTTCTGACTAGCACTGACTGTGTGTTCACTTCAGCTTATACGAACGTAATTTGTAATATTGCATTTATCTTGTGTATATATCTGATATGGATATTAATGTGGGCACTGATCTAGTATTAATATATAGGTTGCATTTAACACACTATGGTTGGATTAGTTGCATGAACATTTTTTACATTTTCCTTCTGAAATCATTGGTTTTTGTCTCGCATTGTTGATTTTCTATATATATATATTTAATTTTATAATCTACTTTAAACAATATCTGTGGTTGTCATAACGGTGTGCACTTACAGTCTCATTATTGTTCAAAAAATAAGAAACAAGCATTTTTGTCAGTAATTTCATTGTCTGGATGAATAGATTCAGATATTGAACAGGAGCCTGATGTGAAGCGGAGCCTCTTATTATACGGCTACTTACTGAATTAATAAATAAAAAATGGACATGTAATATTGATTTGAGTCTAAATGATTTTACTATGTGAGAAGAAAGAGAGACATGAAACTAGCACAGCGATGGAGGAAGTCCAGTGAGGAAGATCAGCGTAAAGTACGACTGTATACGATCACAGAGCGCAGAGATTGACCAATCACAATTCAGCACTTATAACATCTGTTATATTTCCATCAGCGATCGGAGTGTTTTTCTGCTAGGCCGCGCCGAAGCCTGAGGCTGGATTTTAGCTCTCGTCCTGGTGCGAGCCGCGGCGCCTGGGGAAATGCTCGTGATAAATCGTCTGATTCCGTCTCCTGGGATTGGGGAATATTTTTGTAGCACCATCAATAGAGACGGAGCCCACAGGGGTTTCACAGCACTGGTAACTGTGAAAAAGAAATGAGACATAGATCATAGCAGGACAAAAAAAAAAACAGCCTGGACACACAGAACAGAGAGAGAGACACACAAATGAGCGAGGGATGCGAGTCTCCGCCGCAGCCCTCATTGCAGCGTTGCCATGGCAACTGTACGTCGAGAGACGGCCGCCGACCGCTCTGTGTGTGCGAGTCTGTCTGAAGAGATCCTGAATTACTGATCCTTAAATAATCATTTTTTTTCCAGAGCGCTCGCACACACTTGTAATATTCACAGTCACACTACACTGATTCAGTAAACTGTAGATCGCCGAATCAGATATCAGACATCTATTATGTAGAAATGTGTCATTCAACCACTGTCTCACCAATGGATCCTGGTGAAAGGGTGCCGTCAGAATGAGAGTCCAAACAGCTGATAAAAACATCACAGTAATCCACAAGTAATCCATACCACATCTTGAGAAGACAAAAGCTGAAACAAATCCATCATTGAGACTTTTTAAAATTAAAATATGAGTCAATAATCAATAATAACACTTCCTCCAGTGAAAAAGTCTGTCTCCGGGTTGTCTCTCACATCAAAATCCAGCCATGTGGCTTGTAAATGGTGCTTGATCTGTGCAGATTTCTCTCCTGATTCAGACCAGACCACTTTTTCTCCGGAGGAAGTGTTATTATGGATTATGGACTTGGATTTTAGCTGAAAATGCTTTAATGATGGATTTGTTTCAGCTGTTGTCTTCTCAAGATGTGGTGTGGATTATTGTGATGTTTTTATCAGCTGTTTGGACTCTCATTCTGACGGCACCCATTCACCACAAAGGATTGGTGAGCAAGAATGACACATCTACATCTTGGATGCCCTGAGGATGAGCACATTTTCAGGAAGTTTTGGGTGGACTATTCCTTTAATCCAGAGAGATGTTTACAAGTACACTGGTATATTTTAATGCGCTCTCAGGATTATATTTTCCGGATATATTCACCCATAAACGTCTTCATGAGGAATGAGTTTATATGATAGTGTGAATGTATTTCATTTGACTGAGGCTGCGGCTTTGAGCTCAAACCTCACATGAAAACGCAGTATCGAGCCGCTCGGTCGCTCTTTCATCTGGCGCTGTGATCATTTGCGTCGGCAGCAGCTGGAGAGCGGCTCCCGCTATGACAGTATTGGAGTCTGATGATCAATAGATACGTCAATAAACACAGCGATCGTATTAGTATGAGCGCTGACCTTCTTCATTGCAATTAAAACTCATTATCCGCTTGCGTGAATGTAAATGATGAACTAAATGTGAATGTGAAAATAAGAGACGCTGATGAGCGTGACGCAAATCTGATTTATCAGCTTGGATGCAAAACTCCGGGAGTCATTTCAATATATTTTTAATGGACAAAATACATATAAATGAATACAAAACATACGCTAATTGTAATTAAGTCATTTTATTTCAGAAAGACAGGGAAGTTACTGGAGTTTTAGAGTTTTTAGTATTTTGGCTTTAAGAAAACTCTTTTTGTAGTGACCTTAGTCTAACCCACTGCTGAAGCGGGAGTTTTGGGCTGTACTCTCATCTCCTCTCATCTCGCCTCATTCATGTTGATCTTCAGAGCTGAGCGTTGCTCGGCGTGTGTTTCTCTGTAATGCCATCAGACTGAATCGGGTCAGTCGTCTGTCTCTCTGTCAGCAGTTAACCGGATGTCCCATCTGTCTCTCGGCAGGTTCCGCTGACATTACAGGAGACTGTCCCACCCCTTTCACCTTGTCCGTTCCTCTGTCGTTACCATGGCGCTGTCACTCTGGTTACTGTGGACGTGTCCTGTGTTGCTTTGCAACATCGCTCCCTCCGAACAAGGTGAGTTCTGCAGCCTAAAGCGCCTGTCATGACGCAGACTCCGCCCCCTCAGACCCCAGAGCAATTCTATTGGCTGAAAGGGTGTTTGATGTGTTTTATTCAGTGCCTAATTGAAAATCCTTCACATCACTATTTAATATTTTGAATAGTTCAGCCATTCAGCAATTTAACTTTAGATAATCTGTCATGACGCTGTATGTCAGGTCTGAGTCGAGCGGCGATGCCCTTCGGTCTGATGAGGAGAGAGCTGGCGTGTGAGGGATATCCCATCGAGCTGCGCTGCCCAGGAAGTGATGTCATCATGATCGAGACGGCCAACTATGGCCGCACCGACGACAAAATCTGTGACGCCGACCCCTTCCAGATGGAGAACGTGCAGTGCTACCAGCCGGACGCGTTCAAGATCATGTCACACAGGTACAGATACAGCACAAACTCTAGGTTCTCTCAAATATTTAGGGCCCGAGCACCAGTGGTGCGAGGATGCTATTGTAATAACTCAGTTTCTTCTTCTTCTTCTCCAAAATCACATTTTTGAGGGCCTAAACATGCTTAAAAACTGGCACATGACAAAAGTTGTGAAAATTTACACCTGATATGACTTTCGGAAGTGGGTGTGTCAAAATGGCTCAAGAGCGCCACCTATAACATTTCAAAGAAAAGTGCCTGACAAACTTGGATGTTTCACCAAGACTCCTGTCCTGAACACATGTCCATGTCCATGTCCATATTCAGTTATAGCCATAGCGCCACCTGCTGGAAACAGGAAGTGACATGTTTTACACTGTAACAAACTCCTCATAGAGATTTAATAACATTTGGACCTTAATATTTGGTCAGTCTACTATAAAGGCCTTTGCAATGTCAAATTGCGAAAATCTTGAGTTTTTGTTAAAGAATGTGTTAATGGCGGCCTGACAAAGTTTGATGTTTCAACCTGTAAAAGGAAGTTGTTATAACTCTGCCATACAATGTCCAATCTCCCCTAAACTTTCTGGCCTGAACACATATAAAGGCCAATATTCTGTTATAATCATTGCTCACCATTCATTATTTTCCTAAAGCCACCGGGTGGCGTGAGCCCGGGTGTGAGGCCCCTTTCAACGCTGCTTGCAGCTTTAATAATAACTGTAATTACAGTTACTAACACAGTAAATTGATATATCATTTTGGAAGATGTGTGTGTGTGTGTGTTTTGGAGGAATTTTGTTGATCCAAAATGGGTTTTTATGTA
This sequence comes from Labeo catla, assembly GCA_012976165.1. NCBI lineage: Eukaryota > Metazoa > Chordata > Actinopteri > Cypriniformes > Cyprinidae > Labeo > Labeo catla. The sequence goes on along the minus strand of VONZ01001334.1, from coordinate 106,714 downwards.
GTTTCATAGTGTTTGTGACTCCAAAGGTCCCATAAACTGGGAAATAAAAAACTTGTATACCTTGATAAAATTGTCTCCGGAAAGTGAGCTGAATCTGATGCAACTTGTCTTTGAAATAATAATCATAATTAGCGTTTTAATGTAGACAGTTAATTTTTCCAGTGTTTCAGTGTTAAAAATGTGTAATGCAGGGGCGAGGGTGAGAGAGCTTTAGTAGAACATCAGTGAACTGCAGTCAGATGAGATGCTCTCAGGCCGTATGTCAGTAAAAAAACAAATTTTCATGTCCTGTCAGCTGTTACACTGTGCTCGTAACATGCACGCCTTAATTGCATGCACAGATGTGGCGGGGTGTGCTGTAGCCTGCATCATTTAATATTAAAATGCAAATGGACCTGGAGCATGCGTGATCCGTGTCATGTTCAGCAGTGGCAGCTCTTAAAGTAATAGCAGCCAAATAAGCTAATAACCCAGGCACTGTGAGGTCTGTTCAAAGAACAAAATAAAAAAGAGGAAATCAATAACTTTTTCTATTTATTTCTTATTGAAATTTCACGACTTTCCCTCATTTATGGTCATTAATGTGTGTGCATATTTTAACATTTAGATGTATTTTGGAAAGATTGGGGTGAAATTGACCGACATTTTTTTTTTTTTTAATGAAAATTGGTTAAACTATTGATTTCTTCCTGAAATTTGGTGGTTTTCCCCGTTTAGGGTCACAAGTTTGCATGCAAAGTTTCAACAAAAAGATGTGTTTTGAAAAAACTGAACACAACAGTGATACTCCCCTTCAGTCATAAAAAATATTTAACAAATATAAAAAATATACTGTCTTTATGTTGTTTCTACATTAATTTGCAGTTAGAATGTGAAATTATTGCAATATAAAAGTAAATTCAAAAACTTTTAGGTGGGATTAATCACGAATAATCGCAATTAATTTCAGAAAAAAAATGATTTTTTTTTTTTTTTTTAAATCGATTGACAGCACTACTTTGTAGTAATGTGAAGATGTTCTCCTTTCACAAAATGATTTTTCTTTAAAGTAAGTAATGTTTCTAATGTGTTGGTCATAATGATTAGCTGTATATAAAGGCGCTGTAAGTGTATGATATGTACTCAATTGTGTGTGTGCGGATGAGATTATGTGTGTGTTTGAGTGTTTTGGCGTCAGCGTGTCTCCCCAGTGTTTGAGCTGCTGCTGTTTCCTAGAAGAGCAAATCAATGCGGCTTCACTCTATCCATTTCCACAGAGAGAGAGAGAGAGAGAAGCAGATCTCCTGTACTGCACTGAGCTGATCTGAGATCAGTCACATGATCTTAGTCTGAAGCGTCTCTCAGACATTCTCACCCATCATCATCAGTCTGTCGGTTATTGACGTCTTTGGCGACTCGTGTCTTCTGCGTGGTTGTTGATCAGTGCGAGACAGTTCACTGGTGCACTACTGATGATCATGTGTGTGTGTTTCAGTTGTAGTAACAGTGTTTGATGATCGTGTGTGTGTGTGTTTCAGATGTAATAACAGGACCCAGTGTGTGGTCGTCGCCGGGGCAGATGTGTTTCCTGACCCATGTCCTGGCACTTACAAATACCTGGAGATCCAGTATGAGTGTGTCCCTTACAGTGAGTAACACACACACACACACACATGCATAACACACATGCATACACACAAATCTACATTATTTTTTATTTAAAATCTATTTTTCTTTTTTTTCCCACTAAATTTGTTTAAAGTTAAAGCTTGTTAAGTTAGTTATTTTTAGTTTTAGTTGGTTTTTATTATTTTTTGAAAATTTGTTTGTTTTTTAGTTTTAGTTATTTTAGTACCTCATAGTAATTTTAGTACTTTTAAGTGACAAAAGTGTTTTTGTGGTTTTAGTTTTTGTAATTTATTATAGTTAGCTTTAACCCTAATAATAACCCTATACACACACACACACACAAAAACACACACATGCGCACGCATTACACACACACAAAACCACATTTTTTTCAGCATTTTTTTGTTTTTATTCTCCCTCATATTCTTCTCTTCTCTTCTCTTCTCTTCTCTTCTCTTCTCTTCTCTTCTCTTCTCTTCTCTTTTCTTCTCTTCTCTTCTTTAAGCCCTGTTTATACTCATAATAACCATCTAAACCAGCAGGATTCAGCAGTGAGAAGTGCTGAACTTCACTTTTACTCAAAAATGTCTTTATTTAGATACCTTCATTTAGATATTTAGATTATAGTTAATTAATACAACTGCAATAACACGTTACATTCATTACAGATGATTTTGATTTTACACAATATAAAATTAACAAGATCATTGGGTATATTTAGAGTATCAGACTTTATATATATATATATATATATATATATATGTATGGGTCATTGATGTATAAGGTTTTTCGATTGGCCAATTTTAAAAAACAAAAAAAATAATTATATTTCTTGTAATTGTTTAAATATTAGGAATGTTGTGCACACATAAATTCATATTAAAAGTTTAAATTAAGTTGTTGTAGTGTTTTTTCATCTCGATGAATTGGCTGTAGCCTTAAAAAATATGATGTGGTGCGACCATGATTTATTTTAAAATTAATTAATTTCCTTAAAATGCTTAATTTTTTTTTTAGATGTTCTTAGTAATTGTTTAGAAAGTAAATGTTTAGAAACAAAGTATTCACATTTATTTTGATTTTTTGTAAATAATGGTCTCGTAATAATGATGTAGCAACAGTAACTAAGGGGGGCGGAGGTTAGTGGGAGGTTACTGGTTCAGGTTCTGAGATCACAGCATGAACATCTTTCTTACAGTAGAAAATGAAATCTGGAGTTTGTGCTTGACTGCAGGGTCAGAATTAACATGTGGCCTATGGCAAGCATTTATTTTACTTTGCTTGGCTGTGGAATCTGTTAAAATTATTATATAACTATTTTATATATTTAATAATAAATTACTAATTATATGCTCTAAATTAATTTTTGACATTTTTTTCTCATATTGTACAAAGATTAAACATAAAATGTCTGAAATGACCGATTTTGATTAAAAAATATTCCAAATGATACTAAAAAGTTCTTCATTTATATAAACCATCAATTGAATGTAAAAGCAGAAAAACTGGAAAACACTCTGAAGTGGTTGCACCACGTAATATTTGGTCGCACCGCATGATATTTCAAAATTCAGTCAAAACTTACAAGCACAGAATTGGCTTCCCACAAAATGTAACTTTTTTTTGAGGACATACCACATGATATCCAAATGTGGGAACTACATACTAGCCGTTAAAGAGGTTGTTGTTGTTGTTTTTTTTTCCAAATTTGAAAGAAAGTGACAAACCTGTTCTATGGGTCATTGGCAAACTGGTATATGATGCAAAGTCCTGTCTTTGAATGGATTTCAACATAAAAGTCCCAAAATGGTAGTTTCTTGATGGTCACACCACATGATATTTATCAAATATCAAATATCATTAGACAAAGTTTGTTTGCAAATTATGATGGAAATATAAATACAGAATTACAAAACACTTTGGAAATCATGTCAAATAGTGCAGAAAATGAATCTGAATAAATTTGGGTTCATTTCAAAGACGTTTCCAAAACAACAGTTATGGCCGGACGGTCGCACCACGATATTTTGACAGTTCGAATAACAGAAAAATAACAAATAACTAATCTTTTTTGAAAAGTTAAAGTGGGTCCATACATAGGAGAGGTGCTTTATATACATGGCATCTTTTCAATGCATTTAACCCCATTTTTAACTGAAAAAATGCAATCGGACAGAAAATGTAGGCGTTACGTCGTTGACCCATATATATATATACAAATTTGTCTATATATTAACAAGATCTTCAAGTATATTTATAATGATACCACACTTTTTCTTTTATTGTTTTAATGAACACACACACATACAGATTTTAAATATGTATTTATTTGTATATAAACTTAAAATGCGCTTTTAACATTGCTTTGATTTTACTCATTATAAAACAAACATTGTCAGTGATATTTTTATTTTCATTCTTTGGACCCATTTAGTATAAGATGCAGTTTGTCTTTCCAAACACAAACAGACAGAATGAACATATGCTTATATATGCAAGCGTGTGTTTTCAGCAGTATTTTCAGTAGTTTTCTGCTGCCTCAGTCGCACAGACGCATCTGGCGTAATGAAGAGTAAGAAAGTATAAACCAGGCTTCTCTGTTCCCTCCTCTCCTGTGCTGTCATCATTCCTGTCTTCACCTCCTCCTCCCTGTGTTTGCGTTCTTCCTCCCTCAGTCGCTCCTCTCTCCACTCCTCCGGTGGGTGTAGTGCTGTTGGGATGGGGTGTGTTTTCTGTCTCCTCCTGCAGGGCGGCACTGGAGTCACTCTCGTCTGCGTTTGCTCTTTCAGCGCGGAGCGACGTGCGGCTAACGGACTCACTCATTCACCCACTCGTTCATTGATTCCCTTCTTTTTTTTGCAGTGCATCATGAGACGTGGCTCTTTCTTCATTGCAGCTGAACTGCAGCTCAAAATAAAGTGTGATGAAATTTTGATTGCCGGTGCCGGTAATTTTTTAGGTTCCTCATGCACAGCGGTTTGCTGAGTGCTGCACACTGATGCTTTCATTTCTGCTTTTATACAGGTCATCACGTCACTGCCATGCGCACGTGTGTGTGTGTGTGTGTGTGTGTTTGGATGAGTTTCCTCCGTCTGAAGGGACCAGACTGTGGAGATGCTGAACCTCTGGAGGAAACTGTGTGTGTGTTTGTGCTGGACTTTCTCTCACATGTAAAGGCCTGTTCACACCGACAGACAAACGCAAACACAAGCTCAAATGACAATGAACATTATCCAGTGACTTTCTCTGAGGAAATTTAACAAATGTGAATGAAAGTTATTTGGTCATGCATTTGCTTTAATTAAGCTATAAGGTACAAGAGGCTGTGTTATTTTGTGAATATATTCGCAGCTAGAGGCTGTTATTGTGCACTAAACAGACATTAAAAACTAAACAGACATTAAAAAAAAAAAACAATAGAATGGACAAAAACACAAAATGACTTACTTGAACTTAAACTAAAATTAAATTACTAAAACTGAAAATAACTAAAATATAATCTAACCAACAAAAGCATGCAAAAAATTAAAATGAAATTACTAAAATTAAAACTACAAAAATTTAAAAAACTGTAGCTAAACAACTAAAGCAGCAAAAAACAACTAAAAAGAAATAAAAATTTAATAAAACTGACATAAATACACAACAAAATTACTACAACTTAAAATAAAAAAATGAAATTACTAAAGCTGAATAGAAATTAAAAGATAAAAAAATTTGTAAAAAGGACTAAACAGAAATTTTAAACAGACAACAGACATTAAAAAATAATAAATAAAGCTGACAACACAACAAAATTACTAAAACTTGAACTGAAGTTAAAGTGAAATGACTAGAACTAAAACTAAAAATGACTGAAACTAAACCTGAGATTGAGTAACAAATAAAAAAAAGAAATGAAAAGCTAATAAAACTGTCAAAAGTACAACAAAATTTCCAGGCTTAAACTAAAATAACAATATGCAGCAAGATGTATGCAAAAAATAGCACAACCATCGGCGCCTTTCATAGACCATTAATGGTTTTTAAAATGGTTACAATGTAATAAAAGTACACATTGTTCAATTAAAGCAAATTGATTAGCTGGTATCCCTGATCTAGAACACACAGTGCCTGACACTGTGCTGTTTATTTTGAAGCGCTGCAGAACATCAGCTCTTGTTACACGGTGTGTTGCAGCACGACCGCATCGAGCGATCTAATGCGTGTTTGATCACGTTCCTGAAGGAATGATGGAATCAAATGAATTTGATTTAGTTGATTTCCGGCTGTGGTGTGAATAGGTCCGTATGAATGTGACTGTCTCTAATAATCTCTGTTTTCCGCAGCGGCCGTGTTGAATGTGTTGGGTTTGTTTGGGTGGGGGGGCGGGTGGAGGGATGGAGAGTGGACAGAGTGATCGAGGGCAGACAGAAGAACACCTAATGAATATTCAGAACATTTCCGATTATTAAATCCATCACACCAGCGATTGGTGGTGTTTAATTGAGGCGTAGCTAGTTCCTGTCCCTTACCCTACCATACCATCACTCTCTCTCTCTCGCTCGCTCTCCCTCTCCCCCTCTCTCTCTCTTCTCTCTCTCTCTTTCTGTTGCAATATTTTCATCTTTCCCCTCTCTTTCGTCTTTCTCCCTCATGTGTTTCTCCTTCTGTCTCATGTCTAATAAATTTCACTTGACCTTTAAGCTTGAAAAGAAACGGAAGACTCTGCTGTTGAACTGAAATTTCTCTTTTTTCTCTCTTCTGTGCACCTTCTGCCTGTCTCTCTCTCTCTCTATCTCTCTCTTTCTGTCTATCTCTCTCTCCCTCTCTCTCTCTTTCTCTCTCTCTTCATTTATACCTCTCTCCCCTTCTCTATTTCAACGCTTGAATAGAAGTGGACCAAAAAGGTAAAGACCATGTTAACGCCGCAGTTTCTTTCTCCTGTCTCTCCTCATCTCCTCATCTTGTCTTCCTCTCTTTCTCTCTCTCTCTCTTTCGGTCTCTCTCTTTTCTCCCTGGCCCTTGTGATGTGCTCTAGTTTGATGCAGCTCCTTCATTTTCCTCCTCCTCTTGTTCACACACCTTACAAACACCAGGAAGAACCTTCTTTCTCTTTTCTTTCTTTCTCTCTCTTTCTCACACACACACACTTGTTTTCTGCTCTCCCTTTTGATTTGCTTGCTGTTTGAAGCTCATTTATCCTCAGATCCAAACAACACACGCGTCTCTGTTCATCCCTTTGCTTCCCTCAGGACCGACCTGTTGTCGTTTATTTAGCGTTTATAAAGAAAACTACTCCTTCTCTTTTAGTAACTGTGTGCACATGCCGTGTTCCTGAAGTGCTTGACCTGAGTGTGTGGGTGTGATGTGATTGACAGCTCTCCCAGCCAATCCCTGTCCTCTGTGTGAACTAACCCGCATCTCATTGGCTCCAAAGGTTCCTGTAGCCCCGCCCCCTCTCTCATGACTCTACCTCAAAAACTCTAACCAAAACTGGATTGTAGCAAATCAGTTTATGACAGCAATCAAACAAACACATCTATCTATCTATCTATCTATCCATCTATCTATCTGTCTATCGTGTGCTTGTCTATCTATCTATCTATCTATCTATCTATCTATCTATCTATCATCTATTTATCTATTTATCTATCTATCGTTCTATCTTTCATTCTATCTTTCATTCTATCTGTCTATTGTTATATCATTCTGTCTGTTCCCGCCCCCCTCTCTCACAGTCTACCTCAAACTCTCACAACTGTCTTTCTCAGCCTTTCCTCATTAATTCCTCTATCTATCTCTATCTATCTATCCTCTATGTCTGTCTCTATCCACTCTCTATCTGTCATCTGTCTGTTCATCCTTCCTTCCTCCTTCCTCCTGTCCATCTTCTTCTATATCTATATCTCTGTCCTGTCTATCTATCCTGCTCTATGTCCCCTATCTCTATCTGTGTGTGCCTGTCTGTCTATCAAGTCTATCTATCTGTCTGTATCTTGTCCTGTCAATCTATCTATCCTTCTATCTGATCAAGGTGTCAGTTGTCTATCTATCCTGTCTCTCTATCTATCTATCTATCTGTCTGTCTATGTCATATCTGTGTGTTTGTCTGTTCTATCTCTATCTACCTTTCTATCCTTATCTTATCTGTCCTATATTTTGTTGATCTATCTATCTATCTGTCTGTCTATCTATCCTGTCCTGTCTATCTGTGTGTCTGTCTGTCACCCATCTTGATCTGTCTGTCTGTCTGTCTATCTCTCTGTCTGTCTGTCTGTCTATCTATCTGTCTGTCTATCTATCTATCTATCTATCTATCAATCCTGTCTGTCTCTGTCTGTCTATCTATCTATGTCCGAATCCTATCTGTCCCCTGTGTCTGAGCTGAGCCGACCGTCCAGCCATCTATCTATTCATCAGCTAGCTGTCCATCCGTCATCTGTCTGCGAGTTGGAAATCTATCTAAGGGGAATAAAGGTCTATTGAGTGGGGAAAGGAGGATGGAAATCTAATCTGAGTGGATCTGTCTTCTATCATCTCTAGGTAGGATAAAATCTGTGTCTGTGAAGAAAGGAGTCTATCTAGGAGGATCAAAGGTGTCTGAGGAAAGTGGAGTGGATCGTCCTCCTATCTCCTGTATCTATCTATCTATTGTCTGTCTATCATCTATCTTTATCTATCTATCTATCTATCTATCTATCTGTCTGTCTTGTCTATCATTTATCTATATCTATATCTATGTGTTCATCTATCTATCTATCTATCTATCTATCTATCATATCTCCTGTCTATCTATATCTATCTATCTATCTATCTATCTATCAATCTGTCTATTGTCTAACTTTATCTTTATGTATCTATCTATCTCTGTCTATCATCTGTCTGTCTATCATCTATCTATATATCTCTGTTCTATCTATCTATCTATCTATCTATCAATCTATGGAGTCTAACTTTATCTTACCTATCTATCTATCTATCTATATCTATCGTCTGTCTATCATCTATCTTTATCTGTCTATCTGTCTATCTATCTATCTGTCTGTCTGTCTGTGTGTCTATCTATCTATTGTCTGTCTATATATCTATCTATCTTTGCTTGCACACTCTTATAATGGCATTGTATTTTTATCTTTTGAGAATGAAATCTCTCTTTCTTACACACAGACTCATGCAATAATAGGTAGTATAAGATGTATGTTGTGTTGTGTTGAGTGTAGAATAGATCTGTTCATTAGATCTATTCTTCATTAGTTTAATACACTTCATCCTCTCCTGCTCATCTCTATTATTGCTCTTTCTTTTTCCGCCTCTAGTTTTGTTTGTCCTGGAACGTTAATGCGGTGTTGGAGCCCAGTTCGAAGGAGGGAGCATCAGTCGGGGCGTGGTGTAAAGACCCTCTGAAGTGATAGGCTTTGTGATGCCCTGGGACTTATCGCACAGATATGCTGAGCGAATCACGCTTCCTGGGGCGACTACATCCAAAACAGAGTCACAACCACTTATAAGTGAGTTTGCACAATTATATTTAATCATGAAGCTTTTCAGCACACTGAATGCTGTGAATGTTATATAAATGTTATAATAATGTTTCTGTGTGATGCACAGATTGCCAAGTCAGTGGGATGCACCGGTTTTGTTGTGTAAGGGCCGTTTTATAATAAGACTGCAACATTGTGTGACTCTATAGGCTGCTTAATGCCCAACTATCAACTTAACCGCTGGGGGAAATCGACATCGACCTAGCAGTGGGATAACAGGCTCTGGGCCACTGAAGCAACAGCGGACGCTGGTTGTTAGCCAGGTGAGAAGATCGATAGAGTGTTTACTTTTCGTTTTGTTACATTGGCTGATTGGCGCCAATCTTTCCGTAATCTGATTGGCTATTGTTTCAGGTGAACCGGTATACACTGCGGTTTGAGGAGCGTGGCAGACGAGCTTTGAGAAGCGCATGGCCCGGACATTTGGCTTGTGGCATCTTTGTGCGCGTTCCCGTGTACCAGGACGCGACGACAGGTGGGCGGAGACCTGATCCCTGCACGCACGACACCGCGGCGTAACGAGGAACGGTGAGAATCCGTTCCAACGGTACCAGCACATCTAGTCCATCAGCAACCCCAGAGACAACCAGCTGTGCGTCTGGAACAACCATCGTCCCGCGGTACCAGCTGGAGTTCATACTCCACCACAGGTGAGCATTTTAATACCTCAGAGGTTGCTCTTTTATTGCTCAGGAGACTTAACTGAGATCCCAGTTATGTGTATCAACTTGAGCAAAATGAGTCAGTAGTTGTCATAAAGCATGAGTATGTTTATTGCTCAAGTGTTTCTCTTTCAAAGCTCATGAGTTTCACTGGAAGTATCAATTTTGTCTCATTTGTTTCTCCTAAAATAAAAATGTACCGAAATGAGTCAGATGAAGTCATACAGTGGTAAGTGTTTAAAGCTGTAAAATGAATGTTGAGATGCAGCTCAGATATTTCATCTTTGTTTCATCTCAGTTCATACTGAGACTTCTGATTGCAGACTTTGGTATCTTACCGTATTGGAGCACATTGTGAGATGTGGTTGAGATCTATTTCAAATATCATAGTATTCTCAGATCTGAGATTTATCAGATCATTTGATCTTTAGAGAATTTTGTGAGTTCATATTAAGACCTCTTGGCAAATCTGGATACAGTTTGAGATGAGGTTGTGACCCCTTCCAAATCTAATCTTTTCCGGTAGCAAAATTGTAGAAACAGCACAGATCATTTGATCTTCAATAAATTGGATGAGAAATGTTTGAGTTCATGTTAAGATCTCTGACGTGAGATTGCAAATATTGACTTAAGATGCATTTGGGACCTCTTCCAAATCTCATTGATTTCTCTGGGGAAGCAACTTTTGGGGAAGCAGCTCCCATAATTTGATCTTTAGATACTGTAGTTTTGTGAGAAATGCTTGAGTTAGTATTGGGAGCTTCTACTATAGATTGGAGATCTTGGCTAATCTAAGAACAGTTTAAGATGTGGTCGAGGTCATTTGATCTTCAGAGAATTTTGTGAGAAATGTTTGAGTTCATATTGAAATCTGAACACAGTTGCCGTTTTTTTTTAAGTGGAGGCGTTTGTATTGAAAGCCATTATATGTATCAAAAAAATACCATAACGGATTGATTTTTATGATGTGTGTATCTGTTAATGGTTCTCAAACCTCTGTATTCTTCTGTAAATGTAGATGGAAAACCGCTGTAAATAAAATTATATGATGTCATTTTTCTAAAACAATCATTAGGGATTAAAATCATTAAGGAACTGGAATCAGAACAGTGTCCCATGATTCCCATCTTGTTTACACTAAAGTCTCCATTTGCTCTCTGTTCAATCCCATTGTGCTTTTGTGTGTTTATCTCCTCTCAGATCCTCTCTCGACACCTCTTCTCTCCACCACTCCTCCAAACGCGCTCTCCACCACCGTTTCGATGGGCTTCAGTCCCACTTCCGTCCCATCCGTGACCTTCCACCCAGTGGGGGCTATAAACAGGGCTCCGGCGGGGCGGCCCATCACAGCCACGGTCCCAGTGACTGTCAGGCCTCCCCGCCGACCGCAGGGGCCGCGCACACCCATGTGTGAGGGCCGCGTGACTCGTGGGGTCCAGTGGCCTCCGACTCATCGAGGAGAAACGGTGGAGAGGCCCTGTCCCAAGGGATCCCTCGGTCAGTACTTGCTTTTGTTGGCTGGTGTTTCGGGGGGTTTCATGTGTGTGACCACACTACAGATGAGTCAGGACTAAAATAAACAATTCAGTGGGTGTGTTTCAGATGCAAACTGTGGTGAAAATACTGCTTTCTTTTGTTTCTTCATTACTCTCTAAAAATTTTGTTCCTTGTCGATTCCTTGTGTCGATGCCAGTTTCCCCATTTTTCTTAGTATAATGCTCAAATTTAAGTGGTTTTATTTTACATCTGATGATATTTGTATTTTTTATTGTGGTATTGTGTCTCTGGATGGGTTTGTATAATATAATCATACACGCTTCTGAACTCTGAGCGAACTCGCCTCTGGACAGTCGTGAGGCGTTTGATGGCTTCTGTTTTTCATAATCTTTGTCGTAGTCATTTGTACAAGGCCCCCAGATACAAAATCAGTTTTTAATATAGTTTGTAAATGTATTTTGCATTATTATTAGAGGCGAGTAGTGGCTCTAACAGTCATTACCATCAGTGTTTTGACTTGATCATACAGATCACATCAAGGCGCTGGAAGGTCATATGCTAATGCTAGCTTTAAAGCAGCACTCTCCTGCAGAGGAAATCTTCATCTAAAATGCCATTTTCTAATTGTATTATAATTAGTACACATGGAGTTTTCATAAACTCAAATTAATTGAGAGATGACATCAAATACTTTTGCTTATAACAATCAATTTGTTACACAGCAGGACTAAATAAACATTTGTAAAAATGGCAGGAAGTAAGCAAAAAAACTAAATGAAACTATGACTATTCAGAACAATTCAAATCTGAAAATCTCTCATGCATCCATTCGTCAGCTTCCTCACCGCTGAATGTTGCCAGAAAAACACACCCTTCTTTTGTGTATTTTATAGGTCAGAGTGTTTTCTGAGCGTAATGTTTCTGTTTGTGGTGCTTTCCATTGACGTGTGTCATGTAATAAGGTTGAATATTTCTTTACAGCTTGACAATAGTCTTTCCAAATGTTTACCTAGTAACACAGCACGGGTTAATTGTGTTATGTTTAAGTGTTCTTTTTTGGTTATTTCTACAGGAATCTGGGGTTTTCCTTTTCCTACAGCATTATCTGAAATGTTTGGCAGCTTTACTCAGTTTTCCTGTTCTCTCTCTTTCATTCAGGTATTGCGTCGTATCAGTGTATGGCTGACGACGTGGTGTGGAATTCCAGAGGTCCCGATCTCAGCAACTGCACCTCCCCCTGGGTCAACCAGGTCGCTCAAAAGGTCAGTCAAAGGTCATGAGTTATCAGGGGGATAAACGTATACAGATGAACGGATGCTTGATGTGTCTCTCTCGTCGCTGTAGATAAAGAGTGGGGAGAACGCAGCGCATATCGCTGCTGTACTTGTCAATCACACACGGGGGCGTGTCTATGCTGGTGATGTAACTTCCTCTGTGCGTCTGATGGAGCAGCTGCTGGACATTCTGGACTCACAGCTGCAGGCGCTGCGACCTGGAAACAAGGAGTCGGCCACACGCAACTACAACAAGGTGTTGTACACAACAGCACACGCATTCGCACACATGAACAACTATCAGAGTAACAGTTTTTCGGTGTCTTTACAGCTTCAGAAGAGAGAACGGACCTGTCGAGCATTTATTCAGGTAATCATACGACACGCAGTCACGAAACATGCGTGTCTCCGTGTTCGGCGCTCACGTGTTTGTGTGTTTGTCAGGCGGTGGTGCAGACGGTGGATAACCTGCTACGTTTGGAGGCGCTGGAGTCGTGGCAGGACATGAACGTCACAGAACAGTCGCACACTGCCACCATGCTGCTCGACGTCATGGAGAAAGGAGCGTTTCTACTGGCCAACAACCTGTACGGGGGTCATTTCAGCGACCGCGCGCCAAACGTCGGTACGGCTTTATACACAAACTTTTAGAAGTTTGGGAGCTGTTCTTCTGCTCACGAAGGCTGCATTTATTTGATCAAAAATACAGTAAAATACTGAAATATTATTAGAATGTAAAACAGCTGTTTTCTATGTGAAGATCTGTTAAACTGTAATTGATTGCTGTGATCAAAGCTGAATTTTCAGCATCATTACTCCAGTCTTTCTGAGTCACACAATCCTTCAGAAATCATTAATACATTTTATTTTTCAGGATTCACAGGTGAATAGAAAGTTCAAAACAACGGCATTTATTTGAAATACAGTAGAGATCTTCTGTAACATTATAAATGTCTTTACTCTCACCCTTCATTAATTCATTGATGAATAAAAGTATTCATTACTTTAAAAAAAAACATTGTATAAAGTAATAATGTAACATGAGCACAAATATCTTTTTTTTTTAATAGCATAATTACTGTTACTTGAGAAAGTTAAATTACGTTACATTATAATAAAATATACAACAAATGAACAAATTAATTAATTAAAAAATATATATACAAAGACCAAAATCTAATTATTTACAGTACTGTGCAAAAGTCTTAGGCCACTAGTATTTTCATCAGCTACGTTTCTAAACATTCATTTTGCCATTAATTGTAATAATCCAGTGAGATTTTTGTGTGGAGCACAGGCTGTTGTCAGACTCCTTGTGCAAACAGAGATCTGATCTCTCCATCATTCAATCCAGTCTGTCTTAAGAAACAGAAAAAAACGGAGACAGACTAAATCCAGAAGAACTGTGGTAACATCTCCAAGATGCTTTAAGAGACCTACACCTACAAAGCTACAGTACTGTTAACATTTTTAGACAGTTAGGCAAAATGAGGATTCTGTCAAAAACAGTGTCATAAATAGATTTTCTTTATCATTGAACTTCTATTAACTAAAATAAATCAGCATTTGATGTGACCATCCTTTGCATTTAAAGCAGCTTTTGCCCAATGTGCACTTGTGCAGAGTTTTTCAGGTAACTTTGCAGGTAGGTTTCTTGAAGCATCTTGGAGACGTTGCCACAGTTCTTCTGGATTTAGTCTGTTTCAGTTTGTTCTGTGTCTTCATGTCATTCCAGAGACAGACTGGATGATGGTGAGATCAGATGTCTGTGTGGAGCACTGGCTGTTGTCAGACTCCTTGTGCAAACAAAAATCTCACTAGATTATTACAATTAATGGCAAACAGAATGTTTGGAAATGTAAACTGATGTTTCCTACTGATACACTACAGCAAAAGATAGAAATAACTGACTTTAAACCATTTTTTAGCTGGTGAAAATACTAGTGGCCTAAGACTTTTGCACAGTACTGTAAATGTGTTAAATACATGAAATAAATTTTATATAACACTCGACCATATTTTTACAACATTTATTAGTCTTGGTTAATACTTCATACATTTTTTAAGCTGTATAAATAAACATTAGTGTATTAAAACAAAAATTAACTATGTAAAATGCATAACTAATGTCAACAGTAATGTTACTCAGTGTTGGGGAGTAACTAGTTACAAGTAACAGAGTTACGCAATTTAATTACAAAAAATGTAACTGTAATCTTTTACAGTTACTGAGGAAAATGTGTCATTTAATTAAAGTTACTTACAAAAATGTTAACAATTACAAAGTTACATCTGAACACTTGTATTAATATTTACTAGTTCTTGTTATGACATTAAACCTATATTTAACCTCAGATCAATCTCAAAGTAAAAGAGGAGCTAAAATCTGATTTTGTGATGGCTGTGCTTTAAAATTAAATTATTATTATCTCACTTCCAGTGTTGAGAACTACTGGTTTAAATGTTTGAAAATGATTAACAGTTGAAAACATACATTATACATTTAGAAAAGTAATTAAATGTAATCAGTTACATTACTTTAATGAAGTAATTAAAATAGTTACACTACTTATTACATTTTAAATAGGGTAACTAGTAATCTGTAACCTATTACATTTCCAAAGTAACCTTCCCAGCACTGATGTTACCCTTATTGTAAAGTGTTACCAAACTTTAATATTTGTATTCATTTGCATGCACGTTAATGTGTTTATGCTTGTTTTTAAAGAGAAAACGTGTGTGTTTCAGATCTGGAGGTGTATGTGCTCAACACAGAGATGGAGCTGAAGGATCTGTCGTTCCCAAACTCGTATGACAGCGACAGCACCATCCACGTATCGTCATCCACCATCAAACAGTACAGCCGTAACGGTCAGTCTTTCTCTCTGTCTGTCTCAGTCGTCCTCAGACGCTCACGCTCTTCACTAGGTTTCTCTGCGCAACACGTATCCAGGCCGGTTCTCTCGTCGTTGCCATGGCAACAGTCACCATGATCACCGGCTCCTGTGGCTGTTGCCGTGGTGACGCGTGTGTGTGATGATGCAGGTTATTTCGAGAGCTGTGTGGGATCGGCCGTATCGATCGCAGCTGAACGTGTCGTGCGGATCTGACACGTGACCGTGTGACGTGTGTGCGTGTGTGTGTCTCCATCAGGTCAGGTGAAGGTGGTTTTCACACTCTATAAGAACCTGGGCTCGTTCCTCTCCACTCAAAACGCCACGGTGAAGACGGACGGCGAGCTGAAGTCGGGAGGACACAGTTTGGCCGTCAACTCCCACATCATCTCAGCCTCCATGAACAAAGAGTCCAGCCGTGTGTTTCTGACCGAACCCGTCGTGTTCACACTGCGACACCTGCAGGTGCAAACACACACTGCAACACACACTGTTTTTAAGCAACATACGCACTCTAATAAGCTCACAGTTCCTCATCTGTACGGCTCATAGGCATCTCTGTGGTTGTGTTTTGACAGCTGGAGAATCATTTCAACCCCAACTGTTCGTTCTGGAATTACTCTGAGCGCTCGATGACAGGTCAGTGGTCGTCGCAGGGCTGCAGACGTGTGCACAGCAACAACACGCACACTACTTGCGCCTGTTCGCATCTGACCAACTTCGCCGTGCTCATGAACCACCAGCAGCCGGCCGTGAGTTTCAGACACACGCGTTTAACGCTTCACACGCCGCGAGTCTGTCATTTATGCCCTGTTATTCTCTCTGTGTCAGTATCCTGGTGGCGTTCAGGGTCTGATCCTGTTCGTCATCACGTGGGTGGGGATGGTGATCTCTCTGGTTTGTCTGGCTTTGTGCATCTCCACCTTTTGCTGCCTGCGAGGCCTTCAGAGCGACCGCACCACCATCCACAAGAACCTGTGCCTCACGCTCTTCATCTCACAGCTCCTCTTCCTCATCGGCATGGACAAGACACAATATACTGTGAGTTCACAAGGACCAGACTTCATCAGAGCAAACCAGACCACATTAGACCGCTACAGACTAAACCAGATCACCTCAGAGCAAACCAGACCTCAACAAACCACCTTATACAAAACCAGACCACATGAGCCGAAATAAAACCACATTAGATTATACCAGACCACATCAGAGCAAACCAGAGACAACAGACCACAATAGACAAAACCAGACCATATCTGATCGCACTAGACTAAATCAGACCACATCAGATCAAACTGTATCAGACTAAACCAGACCACCCCAGAGCAAACCAGACCACATCAGACCACAATAACAAAACCAGACCATGTCTGATCGCATTAGACTAAATCCAGACCACATCAGATCAAACTGTATCAGACTAAACCAGACCACCCCCAGAGCAAACCAGACCACATCAGACCACAAATAGACAACCAGACCATGTCTGATCAGCATTAGACTAAATCAGACCACATCAGATCAAACTGTAATCAGACTAAACCAGCAAACCAGACCACATCAGGCCACAATAGACAAAACAAGACCATGTCTGATCACAGTAGACTAAACTAGACCGCATCAGATCAAACTGTATCAGATTAAACCAGACCACCACAGAGCAAACCAGACAACATCAGAACATAAGACCTTATGAGACTAAACCAGACCCCACCAGATCACATTAGAGTAAACCAGACTAAATCAGACTGCATTTGACTAAACCAGGCCACATCAGACCTAACAAGACTTTATCAGACTAAACCAGTCCACACCGGATCACATTAGAGTAAACCAAGCTACATCAGACCACATTTGACTAAACCAGGCCACATCAGACCTAACAAGACTTTATGAGCCTAAACCAGTCCACACCAGATCACATTAGAGTAAACCAGACTACATCAGACAACATCTGACCTAACAAGATTTTATCAGACTAAACCAGACAAGACCAGATCACGTTAGAGTAAACCAGGCTACATCAGACTGCATTTGAGTAATCCAGACCACATCAGACCTAGAAGGACTTTATCAGACTAAACTAGTTCACACCAGATCACATTAGAATAAACCAGGCTACACCAGACCACATTTGACTAAACCAGACCACATCAGACCTAACAAGACTTTATCAGACTGTGTCCAGTCCACACCGATCACATTAGAATAAACCAGGCTACACCAGACCACATTTGACTAAACCAGACCACATCAGACCTAACAAGACTTTATCAGACTAAACCAGTCCACACCGGATCACATTAGAGTAAACCAAGCTACATCAGACCACATTTGACTAAACCAGGCCACATCAGACCTAACAAGACTTTATCAGACTAAACCAGTCCTCACCGGATCACATTAGAGTAAACCAGACTACATCAGACAACATCTGACCTAACAAGATTTTATCAGACTAAACCAGACAAGACCAGATCACGTTAGAGTAAACCAGGCTACATCAGACTGCATTTGAGTAATCCAGACCACATCAGACCTAGAAGGACTTTATCAGACTAACTACACACCAGATCACTACAGGCTACACCAGACCACATTTGACTAAACCAGACCACATCAGACCTAACAAGACTTTATCAGACTAGCAAGACTTTATGAGCCTAAACCAGTCCACACCAGATCACATTAGAGTAAACCAGACTACATCAGACAACATCTGACCTAACAAGATTTTATCAGACTAAACCAGACAAGACCAGATCACGTTAGAGTAAACCAGGCTACATCAGACTGCATTTGAGTAATCCAGACCACATCAGACCTAGAAGGACTTTATCAGACTAAACTAGTTCACACCAGATCACATTAGAATAAACCAGGCTACACCAGACCACATCAGCAGTGAAGTACTCATGCGTCAGGTGTCTGTGTGCAGGTGGTGTGTCCGGTTCTGGCCGGTCTGCTGCACTTCTTCCTGCTGTCCGTGTTCTGCTGGCTCTGCATGGAGACGGTGCAGCTGTATGTGCTGATGGTGGAGGTGTTTGAGAGCGAGACGTCTCGTCGTAAGTACTACTACCTCTCCGCGTACGGCTTCCCTACACTGGTGGTGGCCATTTCCACAGCCATCGACTACAGGAGCTACGGAGGACCCAAAGCGTGAGCGTGTTTTCATATGCAGGACTCGTATATCTTGACATCGATGTGTTTGAGTGTGTAATTCCTCTGTCTTGTTTTGTTTAGCTGCTGGTTAAGGGTTGATAACTACTTCATTTGGACGTTTATTGGCCCCGCCTCCCTCGTTATTCTGGTAAGATTCATTCATTCATTCATTCATTCATTTTATTTCATTGTTTTAATTTAATTTATATATATATATATATATATATATATATATATGCATTTTTTATTAATTTTTTTACATATAATTTGACATGACTGACATATCACAAGACATATTTATGGAAATTTAGACTAAAAATGCAAAATAACTTTATTTGTGAGAGGATAAATGGATGTGACTTACTGGACTGAGTATCTTCTGAGTGTTCTCTGCTCTCTTAAGAGCCCATCTTATCTTTGAGCTCTTGTGTTTAGCTAAATCTAGCAGTGCTGGTCATCACCATCCACCGGATGCTGCGTCACTCCACTGTACTGAAACCAGACTCCAGCCGATTCGACAACATCAAGTAAGAATGCAGGGGTTACTCTAGTTTCTTGGCTAGAGCACATGGAATTTACTGGAAATCTGCTGCTTTATGCACTTTATCTAGACAATAATAAAAGGTCTCACGGTCCGGACATGAATGTCCATTAGAGTCGAGTCTCGTGTGCTCTTGTGATCAGCACTTCTCATGTAGAACCGTCCAAATAATCACAAAAATTAATGCGAACTTGCACTATTGCAACAGTTTTTCAGTTTTAGTAGTAATTTAATGAAAATGAGACAATTGACCTTTACAACTAACTTTTTTTGTGATCTATTACGCAACAAATCAGTATGTGATGTAAATGTAACGTTTTCCAGTAGTTTTAGGTTTAGTTAACACAGCAGTTTGTGTGTGTTAAGGTGCTGGACGCTCAGTTCTGTCACGCTGCTGTTACTGGTGTCTCTGACGTGGATCTTTGGCCTCCTGTTTATGAACGACAACAGCGTGGTGATGGCCTACCTCTTCACCTCCTTCAACGCCCTGCACGGCATGTTCATTTTCCTCCTGCACTGCGCTCTGCAGAAGAAGGTGTGTGGCTGTTTGTGGCGGTTTCCTCACGTGTTTGTCCTCGTGACCTGCTTTCACACGCGGTGTTGCCTGTTTAACAGGTGCAGAAAGAATACAGCAAATGCTTGCGTCAATCGCCCTGCTGCGGCCACGCCTCCTCCACCGGTTCCCACGGTTCCCTCAAGAGCTCCGCCCACCGAGGCAACAATCGCTACTACGGCGGCAGCCAATCACGCCATGCGCCAGCGCAAAGACAGGTGTGTGTCTGTCCTAAATATCGGCCTTACAGGAATTTGCACACCTGTGGCTTAAATCTCACCCGTGTGTGTGTGTGTGTTCAGAGTCGTATCAGGAGGATGTGGAACGACACTGTTCGACGGCAGACAGAATCATCCTTCATGGCAGCTGAGATCAACAACACACCCACACTCACCCGAGGTGAAAAATACACACACACGCTCATCCAACGTGAAACGTCCCGTTAATCACCATTTCATTCGAAACATTTTAATATAGAAAAATCAAAAGTTTGCAAAATTATAAATATTACTAAATAAAGAAGTTGTAAAAATATTTTTTAAAAAAGTTTTAAATCATTTTCTGTGTATTGTATCATAATTCATAGATTTATTTAAGAAATTTATAATACACAGGAAAATATTCCAAAATGTTGACTTCATTTAAAAATTTAAATATTACCTGTAATAAAGTTAATAAAAATGTTAGTAACAACGAATAATCAAAATATTTGGAAATTTGACCATTTATTTTACAACTTAAAACATAATATATAATAAAATATTACTAAGGCAAATATAAATGTGGAATGTTACTTTCTTTTGGAAATTCCATAGACATTTTTTTTCTCCTACAAAGAACACCATTTTTCAACTTTTTTAGTTTTCTTAGAATTCTTTCCCTCAAGTTCACACCCAAAGGTCACCATTTTCTGAGAACGACCCCTATCAACTCGCACAGCTGAAATGTATCCCTGCATCTCTGTAAGGATCGTGCTGTTTCTCCTCAGGCACTATGGGTAATCACCTCCTAGCCAATCCAATGCTACAGACCCGCTCTGGCTCCTCCCCTTACAACACCCTATTGGCCGAAACATTCAACCCCCCCTCACCAGCAGTTTTCAACGCCACTGGTCAGTGTGTGTGTGATGAAAAGCACTGTTTTGTGTGTACTCTCTAAATGTTTTTATCTGTATTCACTTGTTCTTCTGTTTCTCCTCTCTTCTGTCTTGCTCTCTCTGTTCCGTCTCTTTACGCACTGATCTGCAGGCACGTTCAGAAACTCAAGTATGGACACGTGTTCACACTCTCTGTCTGTCTGTTTCTTTCATTTCCGTGCTTCTCCTTCATCTTCACCTCCCTGCTGTGTCAATTCAAATTAAGCATTTATAAAAAACACATTAATAAATGCTAGTGTCTCGTTTATACAGTATAACATTTACGTCACAATCAGACATCAGATTTTCCATTGTTTTAGATTTCTGTTGCTACAGAGCTAGACTATAGACATGAATAAGAGACAACTGTGGGCTATAAAAGTCTGGTTTAGAATGACACAAGGGTGAATAAATGATGACAAATCATTAATTTTAGAATTATTCCCGTTGACTGTGAGCAAGCTGGCAAGAGTCGCGACAGAGTCGGCTTTATTGTGGAAAGAGTGAATGTTCATGTTCATCACATGCATGAGAGAACGTAAACGGCAAAAGCATCACCGTATGCAGACATTCATGCATACGCAGCACCTGGAACTGCTCGCTCATTCAGAATCAATCACATATCAATGCCACATTGACTAAACAGTGTCATGTTCTGAAAAAAAAAAAAAAATTGAAATTGAAATTTTTAATTTTGAAATCCTGTTTGACTGTTTAAACTGAAACATTTAAAGGAGTCCTATTATGCTCTTTTTCAAAGTCTTGATTTTGTTTTGGGGGTGTACTAGACCATGCTGTCATGCTTGGTTTGAAAAAGGCATTATTTTTTACATACTTTACAGACGATTAGTTCCGGGTTTAATGAAAAAACTGAAAAAAGGAAATGTGTTAGCTGTCCCAGTGCGGCTCGTTGGAGTGGCTCTCCGCGCTGCATCGCTAAGGTTTGGCTAATCCCCCACCTGGTCCCTACCCACCCCCCAGTAATTTGAATTTCTGTAGGCGGGATTTAATTGAATGATATTCTGATGGACCGCGTTGTGACATCATTGCATGCGGAAAACTAACGCTGTAGTCCAAAGGAGCCGTTCGTTGTAGTTCTTGGAAAGAGATTTTTAAAAAAAAACGAAATATCTCCCTTTGGAATGGACTTTGAGATTTGTAGATCTTTTTTATGCCCAAAAATAAACACCACACACTGACTAAAATTCAAAAAGTGAAAAAGCATAATAGCACCCCTTTAAATCAGAAAATCAGATTTTAGCTGCCGTGTGATCAAGCATTTCTCTCTCTGTCCTGTAGAGGGCACACTGTCGCGCAGCCGTGAGTCTTGTGGCCTAGAGGGAGTTCGGCTCAATGGAAACTACAACAACAGTTACTCGCTTCACGGAGGGAGTTCGGATCTCCTGGGGGGCGTTCCTGTGGGATCCGGCGGCGTGTCTGGAGAAGTCAGCCCCGCCCTTTTGACACCTAGAGGGGCGGAGCCTGCTGGCGGTTTGAGACGGAACCTTTCTGACGCTGCAGCGCTGGAGAAGATGATCATATCCGAGCTGGTTCAGAGCAACCTGCGGCCTTCCACTGATCGCTACGGCAATGGACCGAATTCCACGATGCACCGGCAGGATTACGCAACGTCGACGGGTCACCGAGAGCCTCCGCAACGGCCCTTGCCCCGCCCACCTCCGCCGCCCCCACAGGACGAGGAGGAGCTGCTATACAAAGCGCTGGAAAAGCCACGCCTCCCTGACAAACCCCGCCTACCTGATAAACCCCGACTGCCGGATAAGCCCCGCCTCCTGGAGCACGCCCAGTCTGTGTTCTACCAGAGCGAGGAGGACTCGGAGAGCTTTTCGGCGGAAATCACGGATGGCGCGGGTGGGGCCGGACCGGACTCCACCTCCCTGTACGCACGGGACCGTGATTCATCCTATCCCGACAGCAGTCCCGAGGCGCTGGGGGCGGAGCCTCATCCTACGCTCCCGCCGGACGAGCTGTACTTCAGCGCGGGACGCCAAGCGCACATCTCGGCCTTTTACCAGCCTCCACCTCGCAGGACCAACGACGAGGCTCGGCT
The DNA here is from genome assembly GCA_012976165.1 of Labeo catla. Taxonomy (NCBI): domain Eukaryota; kingdom Metazoa; phylum Chordata; class Actinopteri; order Cypriniformes; family Cyprinidae; genus Labeo; species Labeo catla. The sequence goes on along the minus strand of VONZ01001334.1, from coordinate 83,794 downwards.
GGGACTGCAGCCCTCGCAGGGGGAAGGCGACGGACAGATGCAACTGGTGACGAGTCTGTGACTAGGGCGCTGGTGACCAGGACACGTAGATCTGGAGGAGGACAATGAGGGTGGACGCCTTCAACATCACCATCATCATCCCAAATAGTACCTGGGCGAATCTCTAGAAAGCATGCATCTGGTTTGTAGATTAACATGGACTTCATTTGAGTTCTGACTTAGTGAAATATGAGCCAGACGTGTTTCCATGAGATTCACGCATTAGTATGAAGCTACTTTCAGATAATGAACACTGTTATCATGTGTCCTGAGATCTCCCAGAATGAGCAGTGCACTGAAAGCCACGGGAGATCCCTGTTTAGATGATGATGATGATGATGATGGCAGTGTTGGCGTCCTCCTCCACGTCTCTGTTTCTTGGTCACCCGCACACCCACCCTGCTCATCTCACTGCCATTCAAGCACATCCGTCTGTCCTTTCTAAGAAGAAACCTTCTTATCGGGTAGTTTTTCCTCCATTCGTCCATCCTCCATCTCTTTCTTGCTGAGAAAACCAGTGTAAACCATTCTGAGGTGGATATCTGGTCTCCTTGCTTGGCCAAACTGGTCCGTTTTGCTGATTTTGGGTGGGAGACCATCTGAAAACCACCTTAGGCTGGTTTAAGCTGGGTTTTCAGTGGGATTTCTTTCATTCAGGGTGGTGTGGTTTATGAGTGTCAGACCTTTATCAGAATGTGATAACACTTACACCAGAGACCGCAGCTCTTACATGCCAAAAAATATCACACATTTACACTCTTGGGGAGCAGCCACTGTCGGGATCACGCTCTCACCGTCATAGAGGTCAAAGGTTAAGAGTAAAAGGTTAAGAGTCACGGGTTCAACACGTCAAGCAGATCAACCAGACTGTTGTTTTTGAGCATTGTGGCGGGTAAAAGAATGAAAATGAACTCTTGCGCCACCTGTCTGGACGCCAACCAATCATTGGTGTTGGTGTTCAAGACACTGACCAATCACGTTGTTGGGTTTTGAGAGCGCTCCGCCCCCTTCCTGTGTTCAAGTAGGTTGATCGAAGAAGTGACGTTTAACAGCGGGCAGCCGAGCGACGGCCGCTCGCAACTTCCTGTAAATACGAACTGAGGGACGCGACGTCTCTGGACATGCTTCTCTTTCACTTACGAGTTTATGGTTGAAAAAAGTCTTAAAGAATATGTAGATGAACTGATGACACTGTCTCCTCTTTCGGTCTTTTTCTCACTCTGTCTCTTTCGGTCTTTCTCGCTCTCTGAGAGTGTTTCATGTAAAAAGATAAGAAATGTTTTTTAATCAAAATAAAACGGACAAAAGCAAACAGATGCTGTTCAGACTTTTCCTCAGCTAATCTGACTAAATGTCATACAAGATCTCTGATGAGCGCTGGGTTGACCGGGAGGTCCAGGTTTAGCTGGTGAACAGGTAGGAAGCATCTGAAGCATCTAGGATGTAACAGCTTGAGAGCATTACATCTTATTCTGCAGAGCCTCATAAAGTTTAAATGCAAAGTTTGTGCTAGTATTTGGCTAATCCTAATTACAGATGCTTAACGTGATTCAACATTGCTGCTGGTAACGGATCAGATTTTAGTTTTACGCTGTTACAGTTTCAGAGTTGTGCTAAACAGCGATGCGATTTTTCCATATTTATATGGATTTCTGTTTTTTCTGACCGAAAATATGACATGAGTAAATCCAGGGGAAATCTAATCAAATTTGTTAAAACTGTTTTATTCAACAAAAAAGGTTTAAGTTCCCTCTGTGGTTTTCTGCCAAGAAAAAAGTTCTAATGTTAAACGCTAAGAAATTAAGACCTTAAATATTTGTAGTTATATAATCATACTGAGCAGGGAAGAACATGTTTTCTTTTAGTCATAGCTGATCACATGCCTGGTTACGTACCCAGTGCTGCATTATCATCATCAGCAGCAAAATTTGCTTATGTTTCAGGTTTCCTGCACAGCTCTGAATTCAGAGTTTTGTCAACTATTTACAGTAATTTGTTACCAAAAATGATCAGATAAATCAGATTGTAAACCACAAAGACACTGAGGATGATGGCACGTATGAAAATCTGTATTTGTGGTATGGCAGGATTCCAGTGGGGGAGGATAATGGGAAACTACATCTAATTTTACAATAACAGACCTGTTGAGATCTCCAGTGATCTGGTATTAAACGTTATCTGCATTCCCCTGAAATTAACCCAACTCATTGTCAATATTGTAGGAAACATGATAAACACAATAAAAGACCACAGTGTTCAGCTTGGTTCGGAGCATTTAGTGAAGATAAACTTATCATTAATCTCATTAAACAATTTTCAGTTATACAATCCTTCAAACAATATACTAAGACTTTTTGTCTTTATTATGTGTATTTTGTCTTACTCCACCAACTTGTTTTGAATGTTTAAGCTTAAAATATAATTTACTAGTGCAATAAAACAAAATATGCTAGTATTAAAGAATATATGAAAGCAAGACTTTGCAAAAAATGGCTAAGCACTAAGCTTTTAAAGATCTTAACCACAGATTGCTGAAAAGGAAATTAGCAAATGCACTACTTGAGAAACCACTGCTGTCTCAGGAAAACAAACAAAAAAAAAAAACATCGACACATTGTTCAAAAAAGGTTTTTCAGAGAATTTGGAAGTTTGACTCAGAGTTGTATGGAATTGTGAATCATGATAAAACAGGAGTTGCCTATAGTGTCATAAAAGATCTGGTGAGAAACACATTAATAAATGCATCTCTAGCACAGAGAAGCATGAAGTATTGACTTGCTTCCCACAATTTAAAACTTATTATCTAAAGAGGAACAATCAGATGACCTGACCAGTAATTTGTGGTAAATGGTCAAATGTGCACCACTAAGCTAAATACTTCGACGTTTTTGGCATTACCAATTTATTATTATTATTATCATTTTGGAATATCTAAAATTATTTTCCCAGGCAACGCAATTATTTTATTATATAGTTTATTAGTTTATTTTCAACTGGGCAACTGGGCTCGGTGAGGCGTGATCGCCTCAGGACTGAGTTCGTGAGTTGATGACAAGCTAAAAATGAATTCAATATCGTTCAGTGTAACATTTTCATAAATAAATACATTTTCAAAAAAAAAAAAAAAATCGTTAAGTCGTTAACCTGCACGTCACGTGATCATTAACCGACATCAGAGAAACGTGAACATGCGACATGTGTTGTTCGGTTGTTGGAAATAATAATTTAAGATCTCACGCGTAGTGCAAGAAAATGTTTACAGAACTTCACAAAAAAGTTTGGGAATATCCCCGCCTCAGGAGAACGAGTGTAGACGTGTCACAGCTCCGGCAGAGGGCGCGCAGGGAACTCCGTGACAGCAGACTGACAGTGAGGTAGAAACGCCAATCCGGACTGACAATAATCATGTGAGGTTAGTCATTTCTCTACGGTGATGAAATGTGCTGTTTTGCAGATAAGACACATGATGACACATCGGAATTGCCACAACGTTTGCCCGTTATTCTTATTATTTTTATCTGAAATGAAACGCCCTGATTTATCTTAGAGCAAGTGAACACGTTGCTTCAGTGGATATGACACGATAGCACAAAGCATAGTGATTCGTGATAGGAATTCATCAGGGCTCTTACAGTGTTGGGAAAGTTCATTTTCTACATGAACTAGTTCAATGTTCAGTTCACACATTTTAAAATGAACTAGTTCAGTTCATAATTCAAATTTTTTGAACTAAGTTCGCAGGTTCCAAAATGAACTAGTTCATAGTTCTTTTATTTTTTCCAGTATGTTGCTGCAAGCTGTTACCCTAAGAATACTGGCATTTTCCAGTTGTTGCTCCCCATTCAGTCCACACTCGTATCCAGCTGCAGCTTTCACCCTACAGTATATTCTCAGAAACATGAAGAAGAACGTGCTGCTTGAATGGTTTTTTTTAATGAGGAATTAAGAAACAATCTGAGGTAGGAAACAAGGATGTACCTCAAAGCGCAAAACATTTAAACATTGATTTTCTTCTCAGTAAGTCACTTTTCAATTTTTTGTGAATGGATTTTCTTCTGAGTTGTTTGCCCAAAGAAAAAGAACAGATCTAGAACTTGGGTAATAAAAGTGAAATATTTAGTCCAAATGAATGAGAAAAAACTAAACAAAAAAAAAAATAAAAACACTCAATAACTCAATAACATAAATAACTCAAATAATAATAATAATCATCAATGGGGAAAAAAAAAGTCCAACACGTGCTGGGCCAAGGACAGTGTTACTGATTTTTTAGTGACCTGCACATACCTTAAAAGGTTAGACGGGTGCTTTATTTCAATATACCGTTTCAAGTTTGCTGTTGACGTTGTTGATGTGCGGAGTTGCTTCTTGAGACCCGGCGGGCACAGTTTACACAAAAAGGTAAGATTTTTCCCACCTGGATCATCACTGACCTTTTCCAAAAATTCTTTTAGGTGGACATATGAAGTTTCATTCATCATTGAGACAGAAGCAGTGCCGCTGCCTTCATCGGATTTTGCCTCCATTCATTCTTCGCAATTTGATGACGCATGCGCGGTGCGACTCTGTGGTGGCTGGTGTTGCCAGATCTGGTCTTTCCCCCTATATAATAAGGCCCGTTTTAGATTGTGTTGTAGCGGTTGTAGCCTAGATATTGTACAGTCAGTGGTTATAGCCGGGATTTTGCCTGGCTCCATGGAAATCTGGCACTCTCTAGAACAAAATTGAACTACGAGAGAACGACGTTCATAAACGCCAGAATGAGCGCGTTCACGTTCACGTTCATCAGGCAGATATACAGCACGTTCAGTTCACGTTCACCCAGAATATGAACGAGTTCATGAACGATCGTTCAATGAACTCGTTCAGGCACAACACTGGGCTCTTACGTAAGAATGAATAAAATCACACTACTTTTACTGCTGCTGCTATTCAGCCTGAAACCATTATTAACCCAGAAACTACTAGTGAATTTCACGAGGAATCACAAAGAAGCAGCGGGTAACATTGATTTAATTACATTTTTAAGTAGAAAAAATGAAAAAGTATTTTCTTGAAATAATATTTAATCTAGTAACTTAAAAAAAATCATGTTTTATAGTGTACAGCATGCATAGAATTCCTGGAAATAATTTTCAAGTTTGATGCCACTACAAATGAGCCATGATGAGGTCTGTTAAGAAAAATAGTGGTTTCTGTTTCACTCATTATGTGAAAAAAAAATGAATTTGGAACTTTGTATTACGACTCCTTACATGTTATGCATAGTTATTATTTATGTGACTTGGACTGAATTTGGTTGAGTCACATTTGCCATTTTCTTTAATGGCTTTCTGTGGGCGATTGCTCAACATGCATGTGTTGAGTTCATATTCTGGGCTCATCAAATCAAATCAATTAGTATTAAATAGGAAATAGTACATCAACAATGCAAAGGGCAACAGTAAACACTCAATTTTCAGGTAAAGGTAGTTCATCAAATACAATAAAATAAAATACAATATTATGTGGAGATAAAGTGCATCCTCAATAAGGTGTATACTGAATTTGGTCTTTTAATATCACTGTCTCTGTACATTAGTGCTTGCTACAACCCTGGTAAAAATAACTGGCAGGCAGCAGAGGAAAGCCTTGTTTTGCCTCCAGGCTGGTGTTACGTCATGTCAAAACTATGAGTTGCCTCAGGATGAATCATAAGTCACTTTTGTTTAAAGCATCTGCTAAATTAATAAATATATAAACTTCCCAGTATTCAGTGAGCACTGAGCTAGTGTTTCTGTTCAAATGCAGCGATGGAGACATAGATCAGATTCAGGTCACACGGACTCTGTGCTTTCAATTTGAGTGAGTCATGTGTGGAATCCAGCCATCTTACTCACTGCTTAGGTTCTTCTGAATTGAATTCGATAATAAAAGAAGGAACACAAGCCCAAAACGCTGGTGTAGCCACTGTTTGAGTCTTTTGGATTGACGCATACCCGACCCATCTGGAATCCATCTGAAAGGGCAATGTAGAATCATCAACCACAGATGGGAGGGAAGATCTAGGCATATTCAACAGTAATGATAAGATCAGTCGCATAAATATACATTTCCAAATGCTGATTTTTCAATGGTCACCTTTGCGGTCATTAATATGAGCTTATGTCTGTACTTTACTGTTTCTGATTGAAAAGCTCAAAGGATGTAAAGTCACTCGCTGAACTTCGTTATGAAGTTCACTGGCTCATGCATGCATATTTTTGACTAAATGCTCTGCAGCAGCTCGATGCATGAAGTCATGCAGACATGCAAATAGGGATGTGAGCAATGTGACTTTGCTGCTGTCAGAAACTGCTGATCTCTTGGGATTTTCGAGCACAACTCTCTCTCTCTCTCTCTCTCTCTCTCTCTCTCTCTCTCTCATCTATCTGTCTGCCTGTCTTTCTGTATCTATCTACAGAGCTGGGTAGTAACTGATTACATGAAATCTGGTTTACGTAATCAGATTCTAAATATGAAGTACTGGCAATTAGATGATATTACATTTGAAAATACTCAGAGAATCACACTACAGTTACTTTTTATTGATTATATAATTACATATTATTCACCCACAAAAATAAATTACTCATAATTTGTTGATTCTCCCCTTATTTTTTTCTCTTTTATCTTTTACATTTCTATCTGTCCATCTGTCTATCTATCTATCCATCTGTCCGTCCATTTATCTGTCACTCTGTCCATTTGTATCTATCTATCTATCTATCTATCTATCTGACCATCTGTCTATATATCTATCTATACTGTAAAAAATAAAAAAAACACAATTTGTTGAGTCAGCTCAAAATAATTTGTTACCCTGCTGCCTTAAAATGTTAAGTTCAGTCAACTAAAATAAGTTTAGTCAACTTGAAATGTTAAGTTGGACTATGTAACAACTTAGATATTTGTGTTTGCTAAACTTAACCGATGGGCAAGTAACCCAGCTGCCTTAAAATTTTAAGTTGATTCAATTCAAATATCTAAGTTGTCACTTAGTATAATTTAACATTTCAAGCTGAATAAACTTTTTTTTGAGTTGACTGAACTTAAAATTTTAAGGCAGCCAGGTTAAAAATTATTTTAAGTTGACTCAACAAATTATTACAGTGTATGCATCCGGCCGTATCTATCTATCCATCTATGTATCTGTCTGTCTGTCTGTCTATTTATCTATCTATATATCTATCTATGTGTCTGTCACTCTGTTTGTCTATCTATGTGTCTGTCTATCTATCTATCTATCTATCTATCTGTCTGTCTTTCTGTTGATCTCAAACAGCTGGACTGGATACCACACACATAGAGAGCATGTGGTCTAGACGTCAGTAATACCAGCACCTCACTATATTTTGAGGGCAGGTGGCCAGTTTCCCACCTTTTCCTTTCAGCTTAAATGGAGTTCCCCCACTTGTTCCCTCCATAGTGAAACACGCATGAGGTTGCTGGGTGGTCTAAATGTCACTACACATTCCTCCACATCCGTCTTCCCTTTCCTTAGGAACATAATCGACACAACCAGGCTGTGATTCATTGCAGTTGACAGGCAGGATATTCTTACTAGGCCTGCAGATAAGCCCCCACCTGATATTTAACACAAATACTGATAGGTTACTTCCACTGTCTTGCTTTTAATTGTTCTACCAGTTAATTAACGTTATTAATGTGTAGTAGTCATTAGTAGTCAGTAGTCTCAGTAGTCAGTAGTCATTTTACATACTCAGGTGACTTGAGTGTTACAAATGTTACAGACAGTCAACTCAAGGGTTCTTACTCATGCTGCTCATTTGCAGTTTAAAGTCTGCAGCTGATAAACCCAACCTGTCCGAACTGCTCCAACATTACATACAGGCAGAAAGGAAACATGGTAGACAGCCACACTAGGGCAAAAGACAGAGAGGTGAGGAATGTCATGATGCACAAGCACATGCAGCATAAATCAACACACCCACAACGTTTTTTTTTTACAGTAGTGTCGGGACAGATTTAATCATAAACACAATCTGGAACCGATTTACTGACCAATTCACTCCTTTCAGGCTGATGAAAAATACATTTCAGATGCTCTGATTGGCTGCTGTGTCACATGACTCCTCGGTGACATCACATTTAGGATAATTCTGGTCCTATTTAAGGTTTGCCCTGTTTATTGCCAAACTCCCAGCCTTGCGCATGTGCTGATTTAACCCTATGACATACCTAAAATAGCAGCACTAAGTGTGGAATGTTTTCCACCCACACACACCACAAACCTGTTTCTGCTTGCCCACTGAATTCCCCAAAATGTGCAACATATCATAACATCTTCAATGATACATTATCAACTTAAAACACAATCTCTCATTTCCCGTTAATTTCTGATTTCACCAATGTTTACATTTATCAGCAATTATCACAATAATATATCTGATGTCAGCAATTATATACAATGCAATTGTGACACAAGAGGAAAAGAGGAACAAAACCTCATGTTTGAAGTCCTGACCGCTTTGTAGTGTTTTTGTGAAACAGTAACTTCTGTTTCCACATTCTGAGACGAAGCCCTATGAAAACCCAAAACGCACATGACGTTAGTGCTCGGCAGCAATGCGACTGACCTTTAGGTGAAACTCAGACTTTCCCTGACTGACCGTCAACATATGTAAGGGCTAAAGCATACCCCGAGAAAAAAACGATGTAATCTGTCCACATTTACACTGGCATGAGTTTGATGGAAGCATTCCAGGAACGCAAATTATGAGTGACACGAGACGTTTTATATAATAACTGCGACCTCATTCACAGCCATTATTTAGAAAACCTTTCTATAAGAGACAATGGAGATCAGACGCTTGAATGATTGTCATCCAAAGTACCTTACAGATCAGGTGAGGCTGAGGCCAAGATTAAGTGACTGAGATAAATGTGAAACAAATGACCTACGACTCATTTACTGATGGATGGAGGGATGGTTTTATTTATTTTATGTTAGAGCTGGGCTTTCCAGAATGTGTCTTGTTTACTATTCCCCAAAGTACAGTCTGATCACGGGTCTGGAAAAATAAAATGAAAAGACCCGTCCACATTCAGGAAGCGCAGCACAGTCACTTTCAAAAGGGAAGCTAAAAGAAATCAACGAGAGTACAGCCCTCATGTGATGCATGGGTTACAGAAACAGACTGTAAATCACTTATGCACACAACAGGTAGCACTGTAATAATGCTTTGTTTTGTCTACAATCGCTCACAAACACACACACTCAGAGCTACGAAGATAAGAAAACACATAAAACAAGTCAGTGATGTCATACTGGAAGTGACAGGAGTAAACAGGGATCTGAGAAAGTGACTCTTACTGTAGGTGTAATGCTGCTACTGCTGCTACACCTGTGCTGATGACATCACTTCCTGTAAACGCTCAGGCTCAGATGCACAGGTTTTCACATGCAGGTGACATAATCACACCCTTCCTTTTCCAGGCACAGGAATCTATTTTTAGAACAGCATGAAACGCAAACTCATGTTAAATCACTTTGATGTTTTTATATCTGAGCCACTTTCATAGGCATAGAAAAATTGCATATTCAAGAAATATTTTGAAATCACGCATCTGGAAATGATGTGCTGATCAAAATGAAATACATCCATCCCGGGATGCATTCAAACACTGTTGGAGGAGGAACGTGTGCTTTTACTTAATTCCCATTTTGTATTGATGAACCCATCTGATCGGAAGGTTCTTAATGAGAAGCATGAATTCCGTGTCAGCCAGGACGTCCAATCTCTTGACTGACACTGAAATGCTTTGAACAGTCATAACAGAAGTTATATTCAAATAAAATATCTGGAACAATATGTTAGCAGAACAGCAGAAATTTTGCTCAAAACCCATCATGGATTGAGAGAAAACACAAGCTGCAACATAAAAATAATTTACTTTCACTTCACTCACATGCTTGCGCTATCAGACTTTACTGGAATTGATTCTAAGGCCAAAAATGGCTACTTCCACTCTTAAAAATAAAACTTTTTTATTTGCATGTGGTTTCTCGAAGAACCTTGAACATCCATGGAACTTTGAAAATGCAGGTTCTTTATAGTTTTTAATTTGGTTCTTTTAGGAATTGCTCACTGAAAGGTTCTTTGGGGAAACAAAAATAGTTCTTCTAAGGCAGGGGTGGCGAACTCTTGTCCTGGAGAGCCGCAGCCCTGCAGAGTTCAGCTCCAACCCAAATAAAAACTCACCTGCTTGTAGCTACCTAGTAACCCTTCAGATCTTGATTAGCTTGTTCAGGTGTGTTTGATTAGGGCTAAAGCAAAACTCTGCAGGGCTGCGGCTCTCCAGGACCGACGTTCTGTTCTGTGGCATCACTGCAAAAACACCCTTTTGGAACCTTCGTTTTTAAGAGAATAAATGTCAAAATGTTAAATATAAACATAAAACTTACATTACATGAATAACAATAGTCTACTTATCTCAGTGTTTTGTTCATGTGAATAAGTTTAGCATCTCTTGTTCAGGCCCACGTCAGTATCAGTACTTTTACACAAAATACGCACACAAACTGTGTGAAAGAAACACTATGGTATGAGATGGCGAGGGAACAAAATGTGACCCTGGACTACAAAATCAATCTTAAGTAGCGCAGGTATATTTGTAGCAAAAGCCAACAATACATTGTATGGGTCAAGATATTTTGTAAATTTCCTACCGTAAATATATCAGAATGTCTTTTTTTTTGTTAGTAATATGCATTGCTAAGAACAACTTTTAAGGTGATATTCTCAATATTTTGATTTTTTTTTTCTTTTGCACCCTCAGATTCCAGATTTTTAAATAATTAAAAATTGTGACTGGTTTTGTGGTCCTGGGTCACAAAGACAAACATAACATTTTCTACTTATTTCAGTCTTTTGTCTGGCATCATCTCTTGGTGAGGCCCGTGTCAGTCTGTGCCACGTTTTTTTAAACACGCACGAAATCCGAATCGAGCACTTCATGTTGCGGTGCAAGTGTGTAAGCAACGTTTACAAAGTGAAGCCTCTCATATTTCTTACTTCTACGCAGAATAAGCCTGTGAAAGAACTGTGTGAAAGAAACACTGGTATGACATACTAAGCCGAGGGGACACTTGTAGGACGATATTCCATGAAATAACGAGCGGAATACGGAGCCAGTAACAGAAATTCACACTTTACTCTCCTCCCGCTTTCCACCTCCGTTTGCGCAAGAACGAAAGAAGCGGAAAGTTAGTCGGTTTTTTCTAAACCTCCCTCCTCTTGCCCGGGTCTCTCTTTCTCTCTCCTGTGGGTGGGAGGAGGCGCTGACGAGGGAAACCCGTTAGTTCCTCCTCCTGCGCGTCTATAAAACTGCTAATGATATCTTTCTTCAAACAGAACTGTACCTGCTGTGGATGTATATCGCTTTATTTGCACGCTGTTTCTCGAGATGTCCGCGTCCACAGATGTTGAGAGCCAGTCGCCCGCCGGGCGCTCCCGCAGCCGCTGTCTGGACACTTTCCTCATCGGGTCCGTCATCGCGCTCTTCGTCATGTTTATGGTCGCGCTCGCGGGCGCGTTGTACTTCGCCAAACACATCGAGGACGAAATAAACGCGCGGACGTCGCGAGAGGCAGACGGGGCTACGGACTCGTTGGCTGCGCCGTTGCTCCAGAACGGAAACGCTTACAAGGTGAGTTTTACACGGTTTTACTCTTATGTGATTTTCACTCATTCTTATTTAGAATACCATAGATTTTTACATGTTTAAAACAAGTACCATAGAATCACTGTGATTGGACATGAAAATACAATGGTGTTATTCAAAGTACATTTGGATCATTTGCAAATACATTTAAATATGATTATGATAATCTTTTAGTGCTACCATCAGTTGACAATAAGAGCTTTAGTTTTAGAGATGTTATATCTCTTTCAAAAAGTTTCTTACAAAAAGTAGAAATCATAATAATAATAATAATAATAATAATGACAACAACAACATAAATTGATTCCTGAGAAATGTATCAGACCAGGGCTGTTGTTTTACAAGAGCTGTCGAACCTGTATCTGATGTTTCGTTTCCTCTGTCTTCCTTTTTCTAGATGCAGAATTTTGCTTACCTGAGGGCCACTGAAAGTAAGTTTCGTGCCATTATTTTTGAACTTTAATAATGCCCAAATCCTTGTGGTCTAAACATAAAAACACAGTTAAGTTGTACTGAAGCCGAAACATTGCTTCGCACAGTGACTTCCTCTGTTAAAGTCTTGGGACTAAACGTGTCTCTTTGTCTCCGCCCTGCAGGTGAACTCAAAACAGGTGTGATGGCGTGGGAATCTTTCCCATACGGAAAGGGTCAGTCCATCGGCTCTCTCTACACCTATAATAAAGACCAGAATGCGCTGGACGTCAAAGAAAGTGGAAGCTACTTCCTGTATGTCCAGCTCAGTTTCTCCTGCACTGGAAAATGTCAGTCTGGCCAATTCACCATCACCTTTTACAATCAACACAATATGAAGGAGCTCACCTGCAGCGTCTTGCTGACTAAGTGGAGCGAAGAAACGCCTCAAAGTCAGACGTGTTGGCGTGTCGTGACCTTCTCAGAAAATGAGAAAAACCGTCTCTATGCCAAATCAGAGTTTACAGACAAACTAGGCAACTGGAAACTGACGATGAATGACTCTGGCTTTGGAGTGTTTCTGGTGGATGGATTACAGTCAGTACATCACACATGATCACAACAAGCCTGACCGAACTGATTTCGGGCTGCTCGTTCGAGTCACGTCACTTTGATCTACTCAGGACTCTTTTCAATGCTCTGATGAGCAGGACTCCACTAATGTCCACAGACTGTTTTGGCTAATTTGGCAGTGCTTTCAGCTACCAAAAAGACTGGCTCTTTGACATTTTAGCCACAACATTCAAAAGCCTTCTGCCAAATTCAGCAGATTTGCTTCTACAACAAAAGTTTGGAAAATGCAACGACGTCTAGAGACTTTGTCTGAGCCTGAACAGATAAGCAATGCTTCTTAAGCACTATTTATAATTTAAGTATATTTATATGTTTAACATGTTAAATATTTGCAATATTTATATTGGTGTTTTGTGTATACTGTACATAATGTTGTTGAAAACGGTTGTAGACATCACTACGTGTGTGAAGCATCAGACCAAACTCTTTCGTTCACTGATTGCATGTACTGTATTCTTCTACTGATGTTTAGGTACATCACAGAAATAATGAGTGAACTTTGACCAGCACATCAACACTAGTGCCTCGGTTGGGTCTGTACGTTTCGCTGTACGTTCAAAAACTCAAAAAGCTGCATGTGTGAATGTACGTGAACATCTCTTCACGAACACACACCCGTGTTGTGCGTTTGGTGTGAAGGAAAGCGCCGTATGAATGCAAACAAACTCAGGAACTCTAGAAATGAATGTAATGACTGTGTGAAATGCTTTATTTTGTAAACAGAGTATTTAATAAAATGCAAAATGCTACTTTTACACAACTGTGGGCTGTTTGTTGAGGCGAGAGAGCGGGATGAAGTTATGTTGCAGCTCATTTGCTTCATTGAAGCATCAGCTGAACATCAGGTGTTTTTTTCTAGAGTACAACCAAAGTAGAATAAAAGTTACTATGGTTTAAGTTAATAAAGTAAGTGTGGAGAGTCATTCAGATGACGCATGTTTGAGCTCATATTGAGACTTTTGTCACAGTTGAACAGATGCGGGAGATTAAAGGAGGACAAAAATCTCCATTTGCTCTCCATTCGTTTGCGTTCCTGTCTGGGAGAACCAGCTGAGATGGTAATGTGTGACTTTCTTTCCTATGGTGAGGTCTGATCAGACCCTGTGGGAGGAAAGTTCTGCTGCGCATCCAGGCCACCTCGCTCACGTAACTTTCTGTCAGAGGTGCGAAAGTAGGTTTCGGTCCTCACCGCATGCTGACACATCTGCACAAACTTGACAAACAAACAAACAAGCAGCCTGAGTTTGCGCGAGTCCAAAAATATATTGTCAGCGGATACTGTAGAAGAACAAAGTTTCAAAGCTGACAAAATGCAAGTTTTTTCCAAACAAAGTTTCCAGGAATGCAGGCAGTAGCTCGATTAACATCTCACCCATTTCACACTAAGAAACCATTGCTTTGTTTTTCTCTGCCGGATATCAAAAATTTGGCCATGCTCTGCAGAACGTCCGGAAGCAACGTGAGTCAGTGTGAGATTTGTTTCATAACATCTGACTGGAAGCAAGCAAGTGCGAGGAGAGACTCTATCAAACACACAGACATTTTTAAACTTGACATGAGTCAAAACTGACTTTCCCCCCCTATATATATATATATATATATATATATACGTTCTTGGTCTCATTGTGAACAATTCACAGATCAGAACACATTTTTCCAAAGACCCAAAAGTCACTCTGTGCTTCTGAAACAGCTTTGACTTCTGACGTCACCAATCTCTTGTCTTTCCCGTTTTACCTAAAAAATTAAAGTAAAATGAGCTGTAAATGTCATTTCACAGTGGAAATCACTGTGACGCTCCTAGAAGAGAATTTGTCATGATCTTTATTGGCTGTTCACTGCTCATTACTTTTCTAGTTAGTTAAGGCTGTGTTGTGATTGGCCGAGAAACAATAGCATGCCTTTTAAGAAAAGTATTTTTACTTTGGGTGGCCATTGTCGGTGCGCCTCCAGGCAGTTGTTTCTGGAGACCCTTCCCCTGTTAATGGCCTGTCTCCTGCTCCTTACAGTTTCTCTGGAAATTGTTACAAGGCAGGAGGAGAAGGCCTGCATGACTAAAGGCGTTGAGAAAGAGCCCGACCACACATCTAACCGCATCCAGCAGTCTTTCTGTTGGAAGAGCCAAGCTTCTCAGCAGGCACACACTTTAAGGAGGATTTCATGCTATTTTAGGAGCAATTACCCTGACTCAGCGGATGCGCTTACATGCACACTTACCATAACTGAAGAAATGTCTAACTGGACATGTAAGCGTAAGCCAGTGACATTTGCAGAGATCAAGACAAGATGAGCAAACTGCAAGCTGACGGTTCTGAGACGTCACAGATTGTGTTTCCAGAGAAATCTACATCCGCAGACGTCTTTGTCCTGCTAAGTTCTGCTTCAGATTAGAAATAAAAAACAGCTAAAAATACCTTAATGCAAGCAGATCTGCAACGGAGTCTCTGCTGAAGGCAGTTCAGTAGTTCACTTCTGCCACCTGTTGATGGATGTGGAGAAGTGAAACATTTTCTTGGTATTTGCAGATTTCATCTCAGCAAACGCCTCTCATTCAAAGCACCTTCACATGCACAGCTCAGAAAAACACTGCGTCATCTTTGACTGTCTTCTCAGCAGGACCTGGACCTGCTCCAGTTCTTTAACCATTAGAGCATCACTATCCGTATGACAGACGTGTTCACTGACAAAACGTTTGCGTCTTCTCATTCCCGACTCTCCAGCACCTGCTCAAACCAGATGTACTGTGATTTAAATGAGTAGGGCATGTTCATGGATCAGCCCATCATCCCTCTGGTTTTGGGACTGGTTAATGGTTTTGGCAGGACTGTGTTTGTCTCTCACTCAGTTTGGTCGCTCTGATCGTGGTCTTTAGAGGAACAGAAACTGATGCTTGGAAACAAACAAGCAGCTAATTTTTCTTTCTTTCTCATGCCACTCATTGCTCTCTCTCTCACACTCTCTCTCTGAGTAACAGAAAGAAATAAGAAGAATAGCTGGTTGCGTATCAAGACAGAAACTTTCTGGAAACTTCCACCAAGATGACAGAAATTGCTGAATCAGAAGCACAGAGTCTCACCGCCCCCGTCTCTCACTCTCGTTCTCTCGCTCATCCTCTCACTGCTTCCTACAGCACAGCACTCAGTGCTTTACATGTGCTGTCTACCTATCAAACCATTCATCTATATCTATCTATCTATCTATCTACAGGTGCATCTCAAAAATTACAATATCATGAAAAAGTTCATTTTTTTATTGTAACTTATTTAAAAAAAAAAATGAAACTTTCATATATTAACGTAAATATATGAAATATAGTTTTTTTTGTTTGTTTGTTTTGTTTTAATTTTTGATGATTAGAGCGTATACAGCTCATGAAAGTCAAAAATCCAGTATCTCAAAATATTAGAATATTTACATTTGAGTTTCATTAAATGTCCATCCCTACAGTATAATTTTTGGATATCTCTTGTTCTTTGAAACCACACTAATGGGGAAGACTGCTGACTTGACAATGGTCCAGAAGACAATCATTGACACCCTCCACAAACAAGGTAAGTCACAGAAGGTCATTACTGAAAGGGGTGGCTGCTTACAGAGTGCTGTATCAAAGCATATTAAATGCAAAGATGACTAGAAGGAAGAAATTAGGTAGGAAAAGGTGCACAAGCAACAGGGATGACCGCAAGCTTGAGAATACTGTCAAGCAAAACCGATTCGAACACTTGGGAGAGCATCACAAGGAGTGGAATGAAGCTGGAGTTAGCGCATCAAGAATCATCACGCTCAGACGCCTTTAAGAAAAGGGCTACCGAGCCACTTCTTGTAAGTAAGTAAGTAAGTGCAGCCGTCTACCAGGAGATTTTGGAGCACTTTATGCTTCCATCTGCTGACAAGCTTTATGGAGAAGCTGATTTCCTTTTCCAGCAGGACTTTAGCACCTGCCTACAATGCCAAAACCACTTCCAAGTTGTTTGCTGACCATGATTTTACTGTGCTTTATTGGCTAGCCAACATGCCTGAATTGAACCCCATTGAGAATCTATGGGATATTTTCAAGAGAAAGATGAGAAACATCGATCCAGCAATATACAGATGATCTGAAGTCTCAATAGTCATGTCACACTTTACTGATGCTGTAATTTGTGCTAGGAGCAAGTCATTTGCTGTAATATTTGTTGCCTAAAGAAACATACTTTAAAGAACTTGAAATTTCTGTTTTGCAAATACGTTTTTTAAATTTCTATCTATCTTTCGGAATATCTCTCTGAATATTATCTATCCGAATATCTCTCAAAGCAGCTTCAGAGTATTAAATTGGAAAATAGTGTGTCAGTAATGCAAAAGGACAACTTAAATGAAGTGCATGGCTGTTGGAGGAAGTGACATCAGACTCAGAGTTATACTTCCTGTCGTGCTCAGGTGTAGTGTGAGTGGCTGTGGAAGGAAACCACCAGGTGTGTCAAATGCCAGGTCACAGCGACCGCACAGTATGACGATGAGTACACGAGAGCTTTTAGTGTGCAGTTGTCTAGATCTTACACTCATTCTAAAGCCACATTCACTTCATAAGCCCTCAAACAGTTCCCGTTGTCTCAAGGGGTTTTCTTTTGACAGTTATGTTGTGTGACATTTCTGTACTTGATAAAGTAAGAAAAAATAACCCTAAGTCAACCTTGTAGATCAGCAGCAGCTCCCAAACACGTGAGTGAATTGAAACCCTGAGATCTGCATGATTTACCTGAAGAACATCCTGAGGGATCACGATCAATTTCATTTTATGTTTGTATTGACATTTTTGTGAACCTGAGGTGGAAAACCCAGCGGTAGTGAAACACTGCTCATGCGTCTTCATTTCACCTTAAAGCTGATGTTTGCAATTTATATACACACTAAAACACTGGTCTTACTTCTCTTTTTGCGGTTTTCTTGGGACCACACTTGAGCTCTGACGTCAAAAGACAAGAAGAAACATAACTCAGATTTCAAAAGCTCCCCCCCACAAATCTGCTACTGGTAAAACATCTACTATACTGAAATAGCTGGTATATATAACATCACAAATGGCATCTGCACTAGATATCAAAGTTATAAATAAAACATTAATAGAGATCATGATCCCCTTATATATACCATTTTATCTGATCTCATTATCATTCTAGACCAGTGTATTATGTCTTCCACATGTCTTTTCATTGTACCATGCTTTGGTCAACTTCAGTTGTTTTTTTTTTTTTTACTATAAAAATTGATTGAGTACATTGTACAAGAAAATACTATTTAAGTCTTTCTACTTCAAAATTCTGCATTTGGTTCAGCGTGTCGTTTGCCATTTTTTGTATGTATTTGTAAAATGCACTAGCGATTTCTGAGTACAATTGTTTTAAACTCATTTTTTTTTGTGTGTGTGCAAAATGCAACAACTCAGAATACATGTGTTTCTGACAGATTTTGATAATTGAATGGATCATTTTGCTTTGGTTCAGAAGTTGTGAAAAGTTGACAGTCAATCAACTCGTCAATTTTCATCCATGTGCATGTTGTTTTTGTGCAAATTGTAGACAGGTGGACTTACTCTTTTGCAAGGGTGCCAAAACACATGCAATTTGCTTCCATGAATAATTCATATTTGTGACCTGGACCACAAAACCTTAAGTCTTAAGTAGCATGGGTATGTTAGTAGCAATAGCCAAACGATACACTGTATGGGTCAACATTATTGATTTTTCTTTTATGCCAGAAATCATTAGGGCGTGAAGTAAAGATTATGTTCCACAAAGAAATTTTTGTAAATTTCCTACCATAAATATATCAAAATGTAATTTTTGATTAGTAATATGCATTGCTAAGAACTACATTTTTACAGCTTTAAAGGTGATTTTTTTTTGCATCTTTCAGATGATGTATAATCTCAATTTCAAAACATTGACCCTTATGTCTGGTTTTGTGGTCCAGGGTCACTTTTGGTGTGAACAAGAAGCAAACAGTTTGGCCAATGTAATTGAGAAACACTGTTTTTTGAATCTACATGGTGTAGTACCAGCATCTGTCAGCAGGGGTGAATCGACCCACACTAACCAGCCAAACAAGACCCCCGAATCTGACCTCAGTGTGTTTGCGTAATATCAGTATGTTAGATTCACAAAGGAAAGTGGAAAACATCAACAGGGATCCTGGACTTTCTCACTTGAAGCAGAAAGAAAATCGAAAAGAAAATACACAGCCATTTGTTTGTTTGTGGTGACTGCAGATTTTTTTTGGAAACTTCCGTTGTGAGCGCACAAATGCGCTGAGTCAGGAAAATGCAACCGCTGCCCCCTCCCTCCAAAAAACCCGGTTTCTTCGCACTGTCCCCTTTCTGTTTTATTTCACCTCACGTCGCCACATCCTGCCTGTCCCCACACATCTCCATGCTTATCTCTGGCTTCCCTCCATCTCTGTCTTTATCTGCTGTGCTCTGTGCACCTTTGGTGTGCAGCGCTGCATTCAGCACACTGAGGTTGAAAACGAGAGTTAGAAAATAAGGAAGATAAGTAGCATTGTGCAAGACTACTGTCACTTGCTAGAGAAGACTCTGAGATTGCAATATTTTATTGTGATGAAATACATTTAATGCACATTACAGTCAATATCAAAATACAGTATGTACTTTTATAAATAACATCAAACAACGTCATGCCCGCACTCTACACGTGAACCTCAACGCACACCTGAACGTTTGATCGTTTCAAGTGCACGGCCACGACGCACTTAAAGGAGTAATACACCCCAAAATGAAAATGTTCTCTTCAGGCCTTCCAAGATGTAGATGAGTTTGTTTCTTCACCAGATTTGGAGAAATGTGTCATTCCATCACTGTCACACCAATGGATGTGAATGGGTGCCGTCAGAATGAGAGTCCAAACAACTGATAAAAGCAACACAATAATCCACTCCAGTCCATCAGTTAACATCTCAGGAAGACAAAACCTGAACAAACCGTCATTAAGACAACTAGAATAAGAGTCCATTATTCATAACAATGCTTCCTCCAGTACAAAAGAGGCCTGGTTTGAATCAGGAGAGAAATCTGCACAGATCAAGCACCGTTTACGAGCAAAAACAGCTCTAAACAAATATGTGGGTGGATTTTGATGTGAGAGACAACAGGAGATGCACTTTTTCACTGGAGGAAGCGTTATTGCAGATTACGGACTCATATTTTAGCCAGAAATATGGATTTGTTTCAGCTTTTGTCTTTTGTCTGATGGACTGGAGTGGTGTTTTTATCAGCTGTTTGGACTCTCGTTCTGACGGCACCCATTCACTGCAGAGGATCCATAGCTTTTTTCTTTTCTTTTTCAAATCTCCAGCCATGAACAAACTCATACTTCAGCTTATAATAGATAAAGGACACACTTTGAAAGGTTCTTCACAGCGATGCCATTGAAGAGCCATTTTTGGTTCCACAAAGAACCATTCAGTCAAAGGTTCTTTAAAGAACCATCTCTTTCTTACCCTTTTATAATCTAAAGAACCTTTTTTCGCCACAAAGGACCATCTGTGAAACAGAAAGGCTCTTCAGATGTTAAAGGTTCTTTATGGAACCATTTAGACAAAAATGGTTCTTCTCTGGCATCGCGAAGCACCTTTATTTTTAAGAGTGTAGAAGACAGATAACGTGTTTACAAGCATTTGAAACAGGATTTCTTAAATAATAATTATAACAATAAAATGATTAAAAACATATTTGTTGTTTTAAACAGCACTCTTTCCTGAGAATGGGCCTCTAACGCAAAAACTAGCAGAATAATAATTTAAATCGAAGGAGATCTGAGGGTCAGACTTTAACAGTACACACTAAATATATATTATTCAGTTGCAGAAATACTAAAATAGCACATTTCTATATTGCAAAGATTAAAAAAAAATAAAAAATAATATTTCAAAACTGGTATGAGAACCTGAGAGTGTGTGTGAGATTTTCTCACAGCAGTATGTCAGTACTCAGACCATGAAGGCCCCAAAGTAATTCTCGTAGGGTTCGCCGTGCACCTGCGAGCTGTTATTGACCTTCACGAACACACTGTCTCCTTTGAACAGATGGAAGATGCCGCCTAGGTAGCTGTTGTCCCTCCAATGGGATTTATTGGAGGCGCAGATAAGCCTAGAATAAAAACACTCATGAGCTTTAACACTTACAGCCGTGATCTGTAGTGATCTGTGGTGTCGTATGGAGTACCTGGAGTTCTGCATCAGCTCGATGGCCTTGAAGTTGTACCTCTCCGTGCACTGCATGACCTGGTGCTTGAAGTACTTGCAGGTGTCCAGGTAAGCGATCTTGGAGAAGATGTAATAGTATCCGTCCTGCTGGATGTACAGGCTGTTGTTCTTGTATTCCAGAGCCCTCATGAACACCGGGTAGCTGTCGGTCCTCCAGTGCAGGACGCCATTCCCGCCGGACACGGGCGAAGCGACTACACACACACACACACACACACACATGGCCATGTAGGAACTTTACTTTAATACTGTTAGCAGTACAATGGCTGATGCATAAAATGGAAAATGGAAAAATGGAAGAAAAAAAAAATTCACAAATACACTAAAAGTAACATCCAACTGTGTGTAGAAAATGTTTCATACTTTGCAGAAGTGCTGCTGGTTTGCTCTCAGCTTGGGGAGGTTTGGCAGGCAAAATTTCATTAGAATCTGTTGAGAAAACATGCCAAATGAACACTGAACACATCGTGAAGAACAGTGTTTCAATCCTCTGACTGTGTGTGTGTGTGTGTGTTTACCAACCATGTGAACTGCTGTACTTCTCTGGCTGTAGAGGACTATGAACAGCAGCATTAACAGGATCTGATGATGTCTAGATAAAAAAAAAAAGAGAGAAAACATTTGAAATTTTTCATAGAATGTTTTGTCATTCAGATACCGGGGAAATGGTCTGTTCACAGCAAGTTGAACAAATATTCACATACCTCCAGTGCAACTGATTTTTAAGTGTTCTAATCTCTTTTCAATCACACTGTAAAATATAACCAACCAACCAACAGGATTCACACTTTTAGTCACATGCTCAAAAAGAAGCAGTGGAACAATCAGCTTGTCTCTGTATTGCTGTATTATGGTGTTGTTTAACAAACATCATAATGAATTATGAAATTTGAACATTTTCTGTTTTAAAAAATGCAACTGTTGTTTGATATCCTGCATGTCAGAACACTAAAAGTATACTTCAGTTAGGGTCCGCGTACAGTGTGTGTAACACACAGGTTTTGCCTCCAGGATAGTACACGCAACCACGTGTACTTCGTTGGTTCGTTCGAATTTGCACTAATCAGTTGTTCCACAAGGTGGCAGCACTGGCCCGGCTGTTGTTCCCACAGGAGCCTGCAGTGACAAGCTCTTTTGTGAGGGATTTATGAGAGAGCCCAGCTTTAGTTTGAAAGAGCATAAAGATATTTTTCACTCATAACTTCTGGAGAAAAATAGAGCAGATGCCGGACCTTCTAGAGCGCATGTGCTGACCGCATATGTTCGTGTACACTATCAAATGGAGTTACTTTGAGCGGCTATGCTTTTAACTGCTAGCATAATTTTAAGAATATTATTTGGTTTTATGTAGCAATTTGTGTCCTGAAGTAACCAGGTTATTTAATACTTTCTAAACGCAATCTACTGTCAGAGAGTGAATCTGTATATTCATTCGGCCCATCTGCCTTTAACACATTGGCCTGAACAGACAAACTGCATGCAAAATCAGACCAAATTTTCATTTCAAACATTACTAATAATGGGATAATTTTGTTATTACTAGCTATGTTTCCATCACCGTGTTTTATGTGCATTTTGAAGTATTGCATCAGAAAAGAGTGATGGAAATGGCAAAGTTAAAAAAAAATAAAAATAATAATAAAATACTTAATTCACAAAACATTTTTTATGCTCACTTGAGGTGGTTTTTGAATTCTGTGAAAAATGGTTAACGCGAATCATGGGAGATGGTTCCTCCACGACCACCAAAAAAGTCGTGTGACTTTGTTCTATGAGACAGAATAACTTAAAAGGAGAAGTCCACTTCCAGAACAACAATTCACAAATAATTTACTCACCCCCTTGTCATCCAAGATGTTCATGTCTTTCTGTCTTCAGTCCTTAAGAAATTATGCTCTTTGAGGAAAACATTTCAGGATTTTTCTCCATATAATGACTTCATTGGTGCCCCGATATTGAACTTCCAAAATGTAGTTTAAATGCAGCTTCAAAGGCTGTAAATGATCCCAGCCAAGGAAGAAGGGTCTTATCTGGTGAAACGATCCGTCATTTTTATTATTTTTGAATCACGTCGAAAGGTCATTCTGAATGTAGGCGGAACCACAGACGCAGTGATTACAAAGTGAACGCACAAAGCCTAAGAAAGTGCAAGTAAGTCAAAAGCTGTTTACAAACACAAAGGTACAATGATGTCGGACGTTCTAAAGTTGTAGGAAAAAATAAGATGGAGTTTTCCGACATACTCTACCTTTTTGAGCCAGAGTACACAGAACTTGTGGTGATTTGATGACGTGATTCGTAGTAGTGATGGGAAGTTCGGATTTACTGATTCCAGATAAGACCCTTCTTCCTCGGCTGGGATCGTTTAGAGCCTTTTGAAGCCGCATTTAAACTACATTTTGGAAGTTCAAAATCAGGGCACCAATGAAGTCCATTATATGCAGAAAAATGCTGAAATGTTTTCCTCAAAAAACATAATTTCTTTACGACTGAAGACAGAAAGACATGAACATCTTGGACGACAAGGGGGAGAGTAAATTATTTGTAAATTGTTGTTCTGG
Source organism: Labeo catla (assembly GCA_012976165.1). Lineage (NCBI taxonomy): Eukaryota > Metazoa > Chordata > Actinopteri > Cypriniformes > Cyprinidae > Labeo > Labeo catla. The sequence goes on along the minus strand of VONZ01001334.1, from coordinate 60,185 downwards.
AAGCGGACTTCTCCTTTAACTCACTGGCAGAGCGATCTCATTGCACAGCATGTGAAATGTAATTATGGTCATTCTGAAATGCCCGAGTCTGTCTTCAAAGTATTTGTGTATAAATGTCTCCCAGAACTCTTACAAGACAGTGCCTTCCCCTCCTTTCCTTAATGATATTTAGTGCCAGCTTATCAGGAAGTGATGATTTTGTTCTCTTTGACTCGTTGGACGGAAAACATGCTTATTTGCAAATATTTTATGGGATACTCCAATTTTGTGTATAATTTTTTTTAAGTTATATTTTAGGGCTTTTTATTCCTTTATTATTCAGATAGGACAGTCGAGAGATGACAGGAAAGCATTGGGTGAAGAAAGAAAGGAGTGGGATTGGCATCGGACCTCGAGACGGAAATCGACTTAAGGTTGCCGTGAGCGCAACTGCGCTATATGTTGGTGCACTAACCACGAGGCTATCGGCGCTGATTTTTGTGCATAGGTATAATTCGCAAATTTGGATGGAAACCTGACTACTAATCTTTTTTTAAGATATCTACAGCTTACTTTTCTTTTTTTTTCTGTGGGAGAGTTAGGGTATTTAAGAGTCCATTGGACTCCTTGGTCCTCAGTTTCATGCATTTGAGTCATTTGTAGGACCATAACACTGTGATCGGTTGTGATCGAGGCCTGTTACACTGTTTACCAGAATGAACACCAGTTTATTTTAATACATGGAGGTGTTATGTCTGTATATAATGGCTAATGGGGTTTTTTTTTTGGTTTTGAAAATGTCACAATGGCTTTGGTGTCTGGCATAGGTGTAAGTGTGCAAACCCTTATATGTGTTTACAGGAAATCACCACAGTAATCCAAAACCATGAGCAATATTCTGCGGGGGTTGTGTAACTTAGTGGTTAGTGATCTGGGCTAGCTACCAAAGGGTTCAAACCATTAGCAACTGCAAAACCTCAGGTTGCTGCTGAGCAAAGATCTGCCATTGGCCAAGTGACAGTTTATCCAGTTATTACTGACACTAGACCAGCTGAGGACTGCTTGTGTTTTGACAGGCACTGATTTGAGGGATCAGAAAGGTCAAAGCAGAGTGAGATTTTGAGACATTTGGCAGTATCCAAAAAGAGAATCACAGGAACATTCCCTGCAGCATTATAGGATGTGTAGTCTGCACAGGGGTGGGAGGGAAATCTGGTCATCGGACCTACACTGATTCTATCGTGATGCATCAAGCAGTGGTGACAGCGTCTCATTCTTGTGTCATCGTTGCAATTATTGCACATGTATGAGCTCACATTCTCTGAGTCACACCACATGATCACTGAGAACTAAAGAGTGATGAAAACGTGTGAAAAACATATGGTAAAAGACGCTGAGCAGCTACAGCAACTAAAATACATGCATTTTCATTTTAGATGTACAGTAGGTGTATGAGCACTAGTGAAATGATTGTTGGGTGTTGAAATGACAGGTGTGGATGTCTCAGTATTTGGTGTCTCTTCAGCAGCTCCGTAGCTACATGAACCTGATGGTCAGAATCTCCAGATCCAAAGAGCATCTTGATTTTCAGTCACGATCAGTGATCTCTGTGGTCTTCTGGAGCCCACTGTAAATACTCGTAGATAATAATTGTAGATGTTGAAAGAACGTTTATGTCCATGTGAACTTTATTCTTCATTTAAGTGTCACACTTGTGATACTGGGGTCAAAACAGGCCAAAAATAGTAAGCGGGACTTTTTTTTAATTAAATGAATGCACTATATTTTATTTCAATCATTTTGTTTCAGTAATATTTCATATTTTGAAGGAAATTTCATGGCCCTAGACAAAATTTGCTGCTAAAGTATGTGTTACACATAAATAAGGCTGTGTTTTGACTAGTGGGTTTTAAAATAATTTTCAGACATATTAAAGTCTACTTCATCATGTTTGATTTGTACATAATTGCTCTGCATGCTCATTTTTTACATTCAGTAAGTGTAACTATTTATTTATTTATTTTTACAACAATTTACTCTTTTCTAATCATGTCCACATCATTTTTTCATTTTGTCTGCATATATCAAGTGCTACAAAAGTAACCAGGTTTCATTTCATTTAAAAATTCAAAACATTCTAAACTGACCAAAGACCTCCAAAGTGTTAACTGAGCATAACTAATAACGATTTGAACTACACACAAGACAATGATCAGGAACACACATGCATGAGGACTCACCACGGGCCTCCTGTACAGGTGCCAGATGAGTCCAGCCTCGATAAAGACGCCCAGCAGAGCCACGGCCAGCATCAGGTAGATGATGTAGAGTTGCCGGCCGCCCGTCCTGACGGCCACCTGACGCGGGAGCGCCTGGCTGTCCACCACGAACACGTTCATGTTTTTATTCACACTGTCACCTGTGTCAGCCATGCTGAAGTATGACTGACCTAGCAACCCACCCGAACGACACCTACACCTTCAGACGCTAAACCTCTGTGTCAAAGCGTGGCGGCCGGGTCCTCCATAGAGTGTGTGAACGATTCACTGCGGTGTGTGAGAGTCCATCCTCACCGTGAGCACAGCAAACACACAAGCATAGAGCATCATCTGAGCTTCACACTCTCATGAGAGCGACCTGACATCCTCTGACCCTGAACCTCAATGAGCCCAAAGACAGAGAGACACAGAGAGAGAGAGAGAGAGATGACCGCCCACTCCTGCTCGCGGAAGGGTGCGTGTCTCAGAGAGAAAGAGAGACAGAGACAGAGAGAGAAAGAGAGAGAGAGCACTAGGGAGGGGTTTGACAGAGGAAAGAAACTAAAATGAGGAAGTTTTGGCTGTATGATGATAAATCATCTGTCACTCTCTGTCTCTTTACATCTGTACTGAAACCTCTTTGTTTTTGTTCTCTACTGACATAAAATAAGTAATTTGTATTATTGTTACTTAAATAGTGACGATGTCTTTTTTTATATTAAATAAAAAAGTTTGCGAGAAAAAAAAAGCAACAGTATTGTGTGAATGTCATGAAAAGTAACTTTATTTATTATTGTTACTTAAAAAGTAACAATATCATTGAATAAAAAGTAACAGTGTAGTAAAAACATTGTTAATTTCATACAAAGTAACTTTTTATTATACTTACTTAAAGTAACAATATCCTACATATAAAAAAAAAGTAACATTTAATATTGATACTTAAAATGTAGCATTATTCAACTTATTAAATAAAAAGTAACTTTTTATTATTGTTAAAGTAACAATTTTGCACTTATTTTGTAAAAAAAAAAATACTTTTTTGTTGTCACTTAAAATGTAACTATATCCTACTTATAAAATATGTTTTATGTTATTAAACAAAATATCCAACTTATTAAATAAAAAGTAACTTTTTGTTATTGTAAAAGTAACAATTTTGTGCTTTAAAAAATATTGTTGTTACTTAAAAAGTAACAATACTGTGCTAATGTTAAAGTAACTTAAAAAGTAACAATATCCTACTCATAAAAAGTAACTTTTTATTGTTACATAAAAAGTCATTATATCTTAATAATATCAAATGACAGCTGCTAATGTCTGAAACAGGAAGCAAATGATGTTGCTATGTAATTTCATTTCTGTAAATGTATGATGAAGTTCTTTTGGAGTTTCTTCACTGCAGTTTAAAAACCACACTACTTTTGTGTTACTGTGCATGCAGAGGGTGCATAAAGATCTGCATAAATACAAAGTCAATCCGGAAAAAAGCAAACTACAAAACAGGTGACCACAGGCGCTCTTGTTTATCTGATGACCTAGAGACTAGTGCATTCATGCACACACACACACAAAACATGCGCGCACACACACATACACATACACATTAGCGTATTTTCCTCAACAACATACATAAAACACACTTTTTATACAAAACAGACACGCACACATATATGAAACACTATTTCTCAACAAACATGGATATATATAAAACAATCTCTCTCACACACACACACGCACAGAGATGTGAGAGTTCCGGTGCAGTGAGAGCTCTGATGTAAGGATGCAGCAAGACAGGAAGCAGTTGGCGTCTCTCATGAGCTGCTGCACTGACCGTGAATCATCTCTGAACACACACTCTCATGCACCTGCCCGCATGAAACTGGACAAGAGTCTGATCTCTGGTCAGTTCTGAATCAGTATTTTCAGTCTCTCGCTGTGTGTTCAAAGTTCACCATCTCAGTTTCATTCTTTTCACTGTGACTTTTTCTCAGGGGTTTTTTCTTCTTTTTTTTTTTTTTTTTCACAGCTACACGTGCAATTTTAGTTGCAGCTTTTATGCGCATGCTGTAGAATAATAACCACTAGTTCAAAGGATGAGCACTAGTAACAGTCATGCTTGACTTACCATTACTACTACTGGCAATAATAATAACAATAATAATAATAATAAGAAGAAGAAGAAGAAGAAGAATACTACAATTCATTGTCAGTCATTTTATTTTACTTATTTATTTATTTTATTTATTCACCCTGCTGGTCAACACAGATTTCACTAACAGGTTTATTTTAACAGCGGAACTATGTGAAGAAGCCCAGTATGATTAGGTTGTGCTGCCATCTAGCGACAAGACATCATATTTGACTGTTTACTATTGTCCTCTTGCATTATGAACACACAGTTTTCCTTTTTAACACCGTAAATAAAATTTTACTTTTTAAAATATAAACATCAGCGATTCTAAATAAGATCCCATGGCAAGCATGTTCCAGTAAATTACTCTTTGGGGTGTGAGTTGTAAGTAATTGTAGCCTGTATTATATTGGGGTTACACTGATTTTTATATTTGATCTTATAACACAGTTTATCTCATCTATAATTGTCTAATGCTTGAGAATATTACAGATATATAAGCAGTGTTGGGGAAAGTTACTTTTAAAAGTAATGCATTACAATATTGCGTTACTCCCTAAAAATACAATTAAGTTACTTAGTTACTTTTTATGGAGAGTAATGTGTTACATTACTTTTGCGTTACTTTTTAAACCTGGGCCTTGCTTCTTTGTTTTTAAGATAAAAAGTTCTATTTTTGGCAAATGTAAAAGCCCTTTTACACCAAAAGTTAAATGAATCAGCCTCAGGCTGAAGGACAAGTGAATTCCTGTCTGAAGAGTAGAAGGCAGAAGACACACAAATATTAGTTTATCTAAGGTAATTTTTGCTTATTAGTACAGTTGAACTGGATCGTTGAAGGTCAGCAACAAAAACGCTGGTTAATAAAAATGTATTTTTGTGCAAGTGAGATGAATAAATGCATACTCACATTTAGTCCAGAACTACAGCAACATCTTACTCCTGATTTCTCTCAACATGGCAACTTGAGAGTCAGTCAATAAATGGGAAAACTAAATAACTGGTGTTACTTATGAAAAAGTAACTCAGGTATTTTCTTTTAATTAAAAATGTAATGGGTTACTTTATTAGTTGCTTGAAAATCATTTTCAAATAATTTGAAAATGTTTTAAATTCCTTGTTTCACTGTTGATTCTTAAAATTCCCTTTATATGTAAAGAGTTTTAAATTACCATCATGTCTGAAATGTGCTATATAAGTAATCTGATTACATAACTTGCGTTACTTATAATGCATTAGCCCAGCATTGGTTACAAGGTTCCCATGCCTGCGTCCCAATGTGCATACTATCCATCCTAAAGTCTATGTGATAGACGTAATTTTCAATACTATTTAGGGCAGTGTGGATAGAATGCACATTGGGACGCAGTGCACGGTTTTATGGGTAACGCGCGTCCCTGCGCGCTGATTGGCTGCAGTGCGGACACTCGGTGTGTTTTGATTGGCTGAGCGCCGCAGCAAAAGTTGAGCTACGGAAGCGGAACACATCCGTCACTGGACGGAGGCTTTTAACGGAGTTACAAACGCCGTTTAAAGTGCTCTTTCTCCGGTTTATAGCATGGATGACGTGCAGAGGATATGCGTGTCTCTGCTCGCATGTGTCGCACTGTTTATCGGCGCCGTTAACGCGTTCAGCCCCACGGACAGCGAGTTCACGTTTCTACTGCCAGCTGCCAGAAAAGAGTGTTTCTACCAGAGCGCCATTCACAACGGCAGCATCGAGATCGAGTACCAGGTACAGCATGAACTCTCAAGTATACATATATACATATACACACAGATAACAGAGAACGTTCCGTTAAGGTTCTCTCAAAGTTATGAGCAAACGTTCTTCCAGTAACAGTGATCAAGCAGTTACGTGGTCTAATGCTCTCAAAATGATAGCATGAAAATATGATTTATACATCATTCGTGGACCGTTTTGTTCCAGAAACATTCTCGTTGGACGTTCGTCTAACATGTTTAGAACGTTCAGAGAACATTCAAAAGTAACTTTCCCATATTGTTTGCAAAATGATCAAATGAAATGTTCCCGAAAGAAAACGTTATAGAAAGAAAACGTCATTGACGTAACTTAATCATGGCAATGAGGAGCCATTTTAGGTTTCACCTGTGTTTACTATGATTTTACCAGAAGTGCCACAGTTACTAGTTACTATAGTATATGTCAGTGAAGTGGGTGTGAGATGTTTGTTTATCGCGGCCTGTCGCATCCTGCCTCAGATCCGTGATGACACGTTCATCTAATTCAGGTAGCATCCACAGATGGAGGTGAATAATTACCTTATACAACGTAGCGCTTCGTTGCTAGGGTGCTGTGCGTGGTTACTATGGCATAAAGAGTTAGATATCGCGTTGTTTGTGTGCAGGTGATCGCTGGAGCAGGTATGGACGTGGATTTCTCCATCCTTTCTCCTCAGGGAATTCACTTGGTCTCGGAGTTTCGCCGTTCTGACGGCGTTCACATGTGAGTGTTCACTTCTTTCTCAGTCATTTCATTTTGGACATTATACTAGTACGCTAATGTGGTAAGTAACTCACCGCCTCACAATACATCACTGTACTATGGTTCTGTCAGAAAGTTCACACAGCCGTTTGCATTGGACTGCTGCGTTTTGCTATCTGAGCTATGCTACTTTAAAAACGTACGTTAGAACTAAAATGACTTACCTTAGTTTTCATCCCACTCGCGTTTTTAAATGTGAATAAATACATACCTTGTAGTTTTGCGCTGAATGATTTTGTGCAGAATGATTGGCTGCCGCTCCCGGCGGTCTGTCGTTGCTCGCGTGTGATTGGTCCGTTGTTTTCAGGGTGGAGCCCACAGAGGCGGGAGACTATCAGATCTGCTTCGACAACACCTTCAGCAGGTTCTCCGAGAAGATGGTCTTCTTTGAGGTCATCCTGGACAACCCGTCCAATGACGCCGGAGCGGACGACGAGTGGGCGGGGCTTGGAGAGCCCGAGAACCTATTAGAGTACAAGCTGGATGACATAAAGGCGAGTGAATGTGCGTCAGTGAAGAACTGATGTTAGTGTCTCTCCGTTATAGGGTTGATTTATGAAGAATATTCTGGGTAAAGTAACTGACGCTCTATGGAGGGCATCTAGCTACCACAGAAACAAAAACCAGTGTACCATGTGAGCTTAGCACTTAGCTTTCATTTATTTTCATTTCAATTTTAGTATTTAAACTTATATAATTTATATGGAAGCCCGTTTCCGCTACTGAATAAAAAAATAAAAAAGGTAATTGCGACTTTTTGTGAGTTTATATCTCGCAATTGTGACTTTTTTTTACCTCATAATTGCAAGTTTATAATTAAGTTATAATTGTGAGATATAAATATCCGTCTCCTTAATAACTCACAGTTGCTAGTTTATATTTCACAATTCTGAGAAAAAACTCAGAATTGCGAGTTTGTATCATGCAATTCTGAGAAAAAAAAGTGAATTGTGAGACACATTGTAACCTTTTTTTTATTATTATTTTTTATTCAGTAGCAGAAAAGTGCTTCCGTAAATTTCTGTTAGCTGCCAAGGCAACATTTCTAATTAACAATAACAATTTCTTTTAATCAAAATATAATTTTTACTCTTTGTTTTCTGTGATATTTGCTAGACCTTCAATTGCTTTTAACCCAGAATCTAAAGGATAAAGTTGAGCGACGTTCATAAATGAGCTCACGTCTGTTTTTCCTCGTCTGTCGTGTCGCAGGAGTCAATGGAAACGGTTCACCGGCGTCTGGAGCGCAGTCGGCAGATGCAGACGGTCCTGCGGGCCTTCGAGGCACGGGACAGGAACCTGCTGGAGGACAACCTGTGGCGTGTCTCCTTCTGGTCCTGCGTCAACCTGCTGGTGATGCTGAGCGTGGCGCTCACGCAGGTCTACACCGTCCGCCGGCTGTTTGACGACAGGAGGAGAGTCTATTCCTAAAACCAGGTCCGGCTCGGCCGCAGAGACGCCGTACAACACCAGAGACGGAGACCGCAGTGCCTTTCGATTGGACGATCCTCTGGTCTTTCCACTACCTGTGGAGTTCTGTGACGCACAGCCAAATAAGACTCCAGAGAGCTTGGAAAAAAAAAAAAAAGAATAAATAATAATAAAGAGAGATTGCAGATGAATCATCTGGTCCAGCACAGAAGATCTCACTTCATCTGGTGTGAGGATGTAGGATTTTGTAGGATGTAGGATGAACGTGTCTGTGCATTTCATGTCTTCCTGTTGCCCGAATGTTCATAGTTTTGTCTTTTTTTCAGTCTTGTCATTTTATGATGTGAGATGTTGCTGTTGTTTTGGGAAAATGTGAAAATGTGGCATTATAGTCCGCCAGGGGAATCTTCTGTACAGCTCTGTGCTTTTTGTAAAGACTTTTACACAATGAAACCAATAAAATGGGTCATATGTTTGTACATGGTGTCTCTGGTATGATCAGTAATCCAGTCTAGCGTGTGAACTATTCATTTTCTCAACACCGTTATGGTTAATTTGCAAATTACTCTAAAGAATGAGAATAAAAGTAAGTGTAACGTAACTAATGATTTCCCTTTTCATCAGATGAGACCTCTGAGACCCCCATTCATATCGAAACACTTTTCCATTACAATAAATTAATTCATGGATATGATATAATTACTCAGTAAAAATCCTGTTTCACTTGGAAACGTCACATTACGGCATTTCCAGAACTTTTTTGTTGATTTAACATCAGTTACAAACAAAATTCAAGACCAAAAACAAACAAAAAAAACAAAAATCTAACAAACTAAAAAGCAATTAAATAAAAAATGTAACAAAAGAATCGAATATAAAAACAAAACACTTGCTAAAAAAGTAAAATATAAAAGAACTGATATATACAAAAATCAAAATACAATCAAATCATAGAAAATGCTAAATAATTTTAATATAATCAAAATAAAATACTGAAAGTTGGTAAGTCATAATAATAAAAATTTAAATTTAAAAAGCTTGTACTAAAAAACAACTCAATCATAAATTATGACCAGCTGTTTCACATTGAATAAGTCACATTACGGAAGTAAAAAAGGGTTACAAACTCAGTTTCTTGCAGACTTCTTAATATTTGCCCCATCAGCACTGAAAAAAAAACACATCTTTGGGGTTGCAGATTGTGTCAACTTTTGAGGGAAAAGAAATCATATCAGCATCTAAACAAATTGCCCTTTTATTGATAATAATCATTACAATTTGGTTACGTATGCTTTTGTTCGCAGTCCTTGCGAAACGTCATGAAAAAAACTAAACAAACAACAGAGACAATAAATGAAAACAGATGAAAGGAAGATCTCCTGTCAGACATAAACGATATAAAATCATTTCTCTAACAAGTCAAAAAAACATCCATTAAACCAAATCAATGTACTCGAGAAGCAAAGCTAAATGCGTGAGTCTTGACCTTAAACCACTTTATAAAGAAATTCAACAGGTTCAGAATGACGTGTATTTAATAGTATCAAACTACATTGTTTTAATGAACACAGTATTCTGTGTATGTATTAAGACAAGGTTTTTGAGTTGTTCTGTAGTTAGTGTGTCATTTAGACCATAGAAATTCAAAAATACTGTCCAGAGATCATGTGACTATACTATACGTGAAAATAGTGTCTGCGGTCATCATCAGAAACATTTAATTAAGTGTTTATACACACAAAACATATAAACTGGAGTGTTAAGATGAGTGTTGTCAGTCGCTGACTGCTCACTGTAACATAAGTCGAGGTTGAGTTGTCTGTAAACATTATACTCACTGATTACTGACGCCTGTGTGAAATGAACGGACTTGTGCTTCACTACATGACATATATATCACGCATCTACTTCCCAACAATGTCTGAAATCCCCTGAAATAATTTCTAGAAAACATAATACATATGTGGAACTGCTTATATAAATGAATCATACAATGTACTGTTATTATTACTATTACTTGGAAAAAAGCACTGAAGAGTGTCAAAAGTCATCTGTCAAAGTGTGAGTCCACGCCTTTTTTTGAACTACGACACTCGTGTGCGTGTTAGTGTGTGTGTGTGTTTATTGTAGTTTTCTTTGGCGTTCTCTGTGCTGAAAGCTACCGCTCGTCTCCAGCGCTGCGAAACCTCTTCAGTCCAGCAGAGACGGTTCTGACGGTCTGATTATGGTGGGCCGGTTTGGAGCGGCTGGAGGCCTTCTGCTACACAAAGACACATGATGATCAACTCTAATAATAATAATAATAATAATAGCTAACAAGACCAGCAGTTCAGTAGTCACTACTAAAGTCAGTTAAAGTACACAAAAATTGAACACTAAAATGTATTCATAAAAAAGAGTGGACTAATTTTACTATGAAAAAAATCAAAATAAAACACTTACTAAAATTAAATGATAAAAATTTAAAAATAAAATAATTGTAATATGAAACAATTAAGATAAAAAAATTATTAAATATATATTAAATTATATATTAAATATATATACTCATGAATATTTAATAGGCTATAGACTTAGACATATTATCTAATTAATATTCATAAGCCTTCACTATAGTAGGACTGTTAATGTCACCTCCAACAATTTAGTTTGAAACAACAATTTATGTTTTTTTTTTCCCCAATTTTAAGTAACAGTTTAGCCAAAAATGAACATCTGAGGGTGTCGGTCGTACCTAGGTATGCCGGGTGGCAGAGAGGGCGGCACACGGGCGGGTCGAGTCGGCACCTGAGGGGGCGGCTCCAACGCGCCACTCCCAAAAGCATTTGCGTTGACTGGAGGCGGGCCGGGCCTGGATGGAACGGGCGGAGCTCCAAACGCAGGGGAGGGGTTAAGAGGAGGCGGGCCAGGAGGACCAGGGGTGGGGCCTCGCACGGCAGGAGGACGGCCAGGGGGCGGAGCCGTTCCCGCGGATGGTTTACGCTGAGATGGAGGACTGACAGAGACAAGTTGGCACGACTTAATGACAAAACGCACTTTTGTTATTTATATCTTGTTATTAAAATCAAGAGATCATTTTATAATGCAAACAATAAAAGAAAACATTTACATTTATTTTTTAATATCATAAATCAGAATTGAATAACCTTTACAATATACATATAATAATACATTTTAATATAAGAACAGTTAATAAAACAGTAAAAAATTAAATCATTAAATGTTAACAGTTTAATTAAATGCATAATTTTAGAATAAAACAAAAGAAAATATTTACTAAAATCACAAAAAAAATGTAAATACCAAAATACACTTAATTAAAAATAATTAAATAAAACAATTTTACATAAAAATAACTATACGAGAAAAACAAATCAAAACACTTACTAAAAAGGAATTCAATTATAATAATGTACAATTACATTTAAAAAAAAACAAAAAAAAAAAAACAAATTAATTTTAATTCTTTTTTTGTATTTTTATTGTATTTCATATTTTATCAGAGAACCGTGAAATAATGACGTGTTGTTAAATTACAGGTATGTTAATTAAAAATCTCATGTGGACTTCAAAGAAACATTTTTGGTCACAGGAGATCAGCCGATGAAAAAGTTTGCGAATATCCTTGATTTAACGTGAATTACTAATGCTTGTGTATCTCATGTTAAAAACACTATTAGACAGTGCATGTGTGTGGTTAATGCGGTAACGCCGGCCCGTGTACCTGGGGTCGGTGTGGATCCAGGTGTCGTCCACAGGTGGCGGGACAGGCACGGATACGGTGGAGGTGCTGATGTCTCCGATGATGTGCAGCGCCTCTTTGAGCGCGTGATACATGCGGAGCATCTCGTCGCGCCGCTGCGCCTGTTCGGCCGATTCCTCCATCAGACTGTTCTGATCGCCCGACGAGTACAGATACGCCAGCAGCTCCGAGTAGATGAACTCCTTCGCCTGACACACAGATAGACACATGTGAGATTAGTCAGGATTGAGAACGAGGTTCGTGAAAACGCTCTGAGCAAACTGAAAACTCAGTAAATTAAAAAATAATTGAAAATCTTCTGTGATTGACACTTGATTAATATGAATAAAACAAGTATAAAGCATGATGTCACAAGCCCCGCCCACACTCACACTGTTGATCATGAGGTGCATGATGGTCTTGGGCATCAGGTCTCGGATGCTCTTGTTGACGATGCCGATGTAGGAGTCCACCAGGTTACGGATGGTCTCCACCTGCCGCTCCAGCTGAGGATCCATGGAGAGGGAATCGGCCGTAACGCCCTCCTCGTTCTCCACCTGAGAAAAACAATGAGATGCCAGAGCTAAGCCATTCAGATCATCTCAATATTATGGGACTGAGACTCCGTTGAGGTTATGATGAGATTCAATCAATTAGATTAATGCAAGGTTACGATGAGACTCAGGTGAGATTTACATGAGATCCACAGTCAGATTCAGGTTATATTTAAGCAAGATCCATGTACGGATGTGCTGGGATTTAGTTGAAGATTAAGTGAGATTCAGTGAGATTAATGTGAGCTTTAGGTGAGATTATAATAAATTTCAGGTGAGATTTACATTTTTACTTCACCTTGTTTCTCACCTAAATCTCACCACAATCACAGATTCACATATTGAGGTTTAAATGAGATTCATGTGAGCTTTAGGTGAGATTTACATTACATTACATTACATTACATTACATTGCAGATGAGGTTACAATGATACTTTGGTGAGCTTGAGAGTCCATTTCATGCAATTTTTAAGTAAGATGCATGCATGTCTGTGGTGAGATTATAATGAGAATTAGGTGAGACAAACATTTTAAATCACCGCAATTACAGATGAATCTCATCATAACCTCACCGTAATTTATTTATCTCATTGTTTCTCACCTGAATCTCACCAAAACCACATCTGAATCTCACAAGAGCTGATATTTAAATGAGAAAAGGCTGAGATCCACAATCGCACTCAAATAACATTAAAGTGAGATTTCTGTGAGATTCAGAGTTGGATTCATGTAATATTTAGGTGAGATTCATGTGTGATTTAGTCGAGGTTTAAGTGAGATTCATGTGAGCTTTAAGTGAGATTTACATTTTTAATTCACCCAGTTTAAATATCACTACAAGTGATAGGGTGAGATTTAGCCGAGGTTTAAGTGAGAATAAATGAGGTTATTTTAGATGAGGTTATGATGAGACTTGTCAGATTGAGAAAGTCCGATTCACATAACATTTAAGTGAGATTCATGCGTGTCTGTGGTGAGATTTAGTCGAGGATCAAGTGAGCTTTAGGTGAGATTATAATGATTATAATGAAATATTTTATCACCACAATCATGAATCTCCTCATAACCTCACCTTAATCTCATTGATTCTCACCAAAAACGCATCTGAATCTCACAAGATGAGATGCATGTGCGGTTGTGAGATTCAGTGAGATTATTGTGATCTTGAGGTGAGGTTACGATGAGATTCATATGAGATGAGGTTGTGGTAAGATTCAGGAGCGGATCAATGCGAGTTTTAGGTGAGCTTACATTGAGATGTACATGAGATTCATCTGTGACTGTGCTGATAGTCAAGTGAGGCAAAAGTGAGATGGCTACCTGGTCTTTCTCAGGATAGACTCCCGCCCGCAGGAAGGAGGCTTTCCAGCTGTCCACTTCCTCCTGAGAATCGCACGCCAGCTCGATCTGCCGAAGGTCTTTATACACATTCCTGAAGACACAAAACAGCACGTTAAATCAGGTTAATGGTTGATTTATAAATGTAGGTAACGCTGTCAGACTGACACACACCTCTGCTCGGTGTTGAAGATGCCGAAGGTGTGTTTGGTGGACATGAAGCCTTTCTCAACATCTCTGAGCTTCAGGTTATCCAGAGGCAGCATGAACTTCTTCTCTTTCTCCTGAAAAGCACACACACACACACACAGGCATGGGTTTGATTTTCACACAAAATGAATAAGCATCCATCCTGCAAACACACACACCTCCTCATCCTTGTACCAGGACAGAGACTCTGCAGTCAGGATGAACCAGTAGTCCTTGGATCCGCCCTTCATTATGCTGATGTTGATGGTGAGCCAACCGCGTCGGATCACCTGCGCCGAGGGGGTGGGGATATGATAATGAGCAGGAGCAGAAAGGACCAATCAGAGCTCAGCTCAGTTTGTGCTGCAGTGTGTGTTGTTGTACCTGGTTGGGCATGGCTCTCTTCTTAGTGACGGCCGCGCTTCGCTGCTGGGCACTGAAACACGCGTGTTTGCTACGGTTACGCTTGTGTGACTTAAATCAGGATCAAAGGTCAACAGAGGTCAAAGGTCACTCACTTGGCGAAACCGATGAAGTCCTCATGGTTTGTGTTGATGTAGGAGAGCTCGATGTCGATCAGCAGCATCACCTGAAACACACAAACTCATCACGATTGTGTTCAAATAATCCAAAACATGCTGCTTGATGTGTTATTTAAAGAAATCACGAGATAATGAACAGATATCAGCGCTGAACAAACCACACTGCAAGTCATTCTCGCTCACAGGCTACTTATCCAACAAAAAATGTTGATATGAGAAAACTGTTTAGAAATTTAGAAACACACCTGGTCTTTAGTTTTGCTTTCTCTCTCCCTGATGTAGGTGGTAACGATTCGTTCCGTCTCTTCTCTCAGCTGAGGATACGAGTTCAACTATAACACAAACACACACTGAGAACTGCAGCAGAAACACACACACACACTCTGATTATGACGCCTGACTCAAACACAAACATCATCATGTCTCTAGTAAGATATTAAAGAGACTGAAATAAACTCGGGTGAGTAGGACAGCATGCAGATCTGAACCAGTGTGTGTTTAAACACTGACGGTGAACGTGACTGCGATTAGTAGATCTGTGCGATTAGTATATATAATCACCACAAAGCAAAAACAACCACAAACTGAGCTCATCCAGCACAGACACAGAACAGGTCATGTTTACAGGGTCATGAAACATCTCAGACGACTGAAAACAATGACATTATTTTAAACATTAGGAGGAAATTTACTTCACTGGATTTGATTGGTTACAGGGTCTGTCAATCAAAGTTGGTTCGGTTACAGGACTGGGTTTGATTGGTTAGGTGACCTGTCAATCAGAAGGGGTTTGGTTACTGGATTTGATTGATCAGTCAAAGAGGGATCAGTTACTGGACTGGATTTGATTTGATTGGTTATATGACTTGTCAATCTAAGTGGGTTTGGTTACAGAACTGGATTTGATTGGTTACGGGATCTGTCAGTCGTTTTACCTTTTCTGTGCACTTGCGGATGAGCGTGGCGAGTTCGGACACCACTAGATCCACACACTTGAGGCACGGCTCCTTCAGTTTAACTATCTGCTTTTTCACGATGGCCTCAAAGGCCAAGTCAGGGGTGAAGAGCCCCGTCCTGGAGGATCATGGGAGACCAGGGTGTTACTTAGGGTGAGAGGGGCACAATGGTGGGAAAAGGCGGACGGATGAATGAAAACAGAAGGGAGAAAAGCACATGACCCATTCATTCTGCACTTCCTCTTTCCTTTGAAGAGACGCGTGTCATTACTTGCAATTACAGTAATCCTGAGTCATTGATTCTATTCATAAATTATCAGCAACAGCATCTACATTTATGATGTCCTGCGTGATTTTGCCTTAATTTTAATGATCTTTAGAGAGGAATTCATATAGAGAGTCTTTTTAATACATAAAAGGCAACAATTCCCCTTTTTAAAGCCATGCAGGCATACAAACAACATTAATAAGGCAATTCATGCCAGATAAAATGTGAAATTAATGTAATTTGGGTGTGAAAATAATGTTTATGGGACAAGTTGTGTCAGATTGATTTTAAATAGACTATAGAAATGTGAAAAGCATGCTTTTTTTAGCGTTATCTGAATGTATAAAATAGTGTTTGTGGGACAGTTTGTATCAGATTTTATTACTGATGTGAAAGATGTTATTAAAATGTGAAAAATCTTTTTGCACTATTTCACCATAAAACCATTTTTTTTTTAATGCATTGTAGATGTGAACATTAAAAATTTCATGTCAGAGTTTCTTGCTATTTTAAATAGACTATTGAAATAAATGCATTTTAACATTATGAGCATATATAAATAACATTTATGGGACATTTTGTGCCAGACTTTATTGCTAATTTAGTTTGTTTTAAAATACACTATGAAATATACGTTTTGTTTTGTTTTTTACCTTGAGTGTAAAAACAATGTTTATAGGACAATGTGCGTCAGATTTTAATTGCTGACGTGAAATGTTATTAAAAAGTGAAATAAACTTTTTTATGCTATTTGAGTGTAAAAAACATTTGAGCAGTTCATGTCAGATTTTATTGCCAATTTATAATGCATGATTAAACTGTGAAATAACATTATTTGAGCATAAACAAACATTTACAGGACGTTTCCTGTAAGACTTTATTTCTGATTTTGTTTAGTTTGAAATACATTACTGAAATGTGATTTTTTGTTTTTTTTTAAGCACTATTTAAACCTAAAAACAACATTTATTAGTCAGTTTGTGCCCGATTTTATTACTTTTTAAATAATTAAAATGTGAAATAAATGTTATTTGGGTGTGAAAATAACATTTATGGGACAGTTTGTGTCAGATTTTATTGCTGATTTTAAGTAGACTATTGAAATGTAAAATAAATGCTTTTTTAATGTTATTTAAATGTAAAAATAACATTTATGGGACAGTTTGTGTGAGATTTTATTACTGATGTCAAATATGTTTGAGGTAGTTTATTGTTCATTTTAAAAATGCATTATTGAAATGTGAAAAATGTTTTTTTTAACAATATTTGAGCATATAAATTACATTTATAGGATATTTTTTTTCAGCTTTTATTACTAATTTATATGCATTATTAATTGTGAGTTCGTCCATCAGTTTTCAGCATTTCCTCATTAAAGCAGACGGGATGGTGTGACTAAAACGATTCAGGAGTGTTTAGACGTGTCCTGTAGCAGCATCATTGGAGTGTTTTTGCTTTGCGGAGCCGTTAGCGGCGTGAGTCGGGTCAGATGTTAGCGTGCTGACATGCTCGAGCGTCCCACTATCTCAGGCTACCTTCAGCGTGCACTGCCTGACCGTGTTGATGAGCTCCTGGATGACCAGGTCAATGCATTTGAGGCACGGCTCCTTCAGCTTTATCAGCTGCTTTTTCACGATGGCCTCGAAGGCCATGTCAGGGGTGAAGAGCCCCGTCCTGAGGTCACACACAGCACACCATCAACCCAAACACACAAATGACTGAACAGAAAGCAGGAGTCAAACTCGCTGGTCATGTGTGAGAACAAAGATGGCGCGATCCATATAGTCCGATTACACGAACTATGAATCTAATGAGCCGGTGCATTCACTGAACTTATAACAACTCAACATTAAGTTGTGTAGGGTCATTCTATAATTAGGGGTACTTTTAGAATTTGACAATGTGTTTTCCAAAAACCCAGACATGACCTTATATAGCTGCTCTGAAACAATCTATATTGTATAAAGTGCTATATAAATAAAGGTGATCTGTAGGAACATGTGCATAAAATACCATCTATGTTTGCTGCTGTCCACCATGTTACCTTTACTGGGTAACACAGGTGACAGGTAACTTAGTTGACATTTTAGTGTTTTGGGCCTAGTTTAACCAATATTAGGGGAAAGAGAGAGAACATCATTTTTAGTGTGTCATCCATGTGTTTCTAGAGGAAATATCATCATACTGTGCAAATTATGCCAGAATGGGACAAACCATTCCTCTCTAAGGGGGGGTTGTCTAGTGGCTAACTTAGTTGACAATGGTTTTTCAGACACAAATACGTTATATCACAATAAACACTTTTAAGCGCACGCTCAAATATCTTGATAACCTGATCTAACTAAAGGGAAAAATACGAAATAAATTTACACTGGAGTTAATTTTCATGCTTAAATGCAAAGTAGAATGAGCAACTTTACAAAACTAGATGGCTGAATACCAGGGTTGTATGAGATATAAACATCACTTCTGAACAAAAGATATGGCTTTTATAACATATAGTAGTAAAATATAACTGTGTACTAGAAAATTAAACATCTGTGGTTTCTATTGATGAAAATATATAAAAAAAAAAATATACTTCGGACACGAGATGTACCCACAATTATAGAATGACCCTGTAGTGTATCATTTATAGTTTCAATAAATCTGATATGTCGTTCTCTATATTTTCAGATTTCTTGTTGACTAATTTTCTTCTTTCTCCTGTTTCTTGATTTGTGTGGCTGTTGTGATGTATGAGTTTATTCTCTTGCCTGACTCCATGAATGTTCTTGATGGCGTAACTGATCTCCCTCCTCAACTCTTTCTCATCAAACTCCATCTGAAACACACACACACACATATTCAATGGAATCGCCTGGCTACAAATGTAAATTCTGTCATTATTTACAGGTCTGATTACATTTCTAAAGACTTGCGCATAAAACCCTCATGTTCTCCATCAATAAAGTCAAACCTGATAAGCAAACGAGGCTAAACGTACCTTAACGAGCTCAAACGGGAAGCGCTCGTGGAAGATGCGGTTGATTCGCGCACCGCCGGAGAGCTCGAGAGTGTCCACCTGATCGCCAGAGCCCTCGATGCGCTTCTCGAAGTCCACGCCGAACTGCTGCACCATCCTACAAAAATCTACTTTTATTATAACGTCATTTATATATTCAAAAACAAACTTAATATGTTAAAATGTAAGCATGCAGAAAGGCTTGTTTGAGGTCTGGGTGGAGGCTCACTGCAGCAGGGCTTTGGTTTTGCGCGCTGGATCGTCCGGTTTGAAGTTCTTGTATTCGTCCACTTCCTTCTCCAGCGACAGCAGCTGAGACTGAAGTTTACTGCGCAGCGCCGGCAGAGTGTCACGGATGTGATTCGTCAGTTGCTAAAAAGAGCCGATGGTATGTGACGAATCAAAATGATGCGTTTTATGAGGTGGTTGAAATGACTTCTTTAGGTACTGTGTGTGTGTGTGTGTACCTGGTTGAGTGTTTTCTGCAGGTACGGCGTGCCCATTCTCTCGGCCATGTGTCTGTACGCCGGATGGGACAGGAAGAACTTCCTCTCGGCAGCCAGTGCGACTTTGATGTCCTTCCTGCCGTCAATGTCTTTCTGACTGCGGTTCACCACACCGATATAACCTACAAACACACACACATGCACGCACAAACTATATTCATCCGCTGGCATCACTGAACTCTAATAACAGGATGTGTGTGTGTGCATGGTGAGCTCTGGTTCAACAACAGATGAGAATTTGACGTGTAAAAAATAAAAAAAAAAAAGGCTTAAAACGTTTGCAAATAAAATGCCGTTTCCATCCCACATGTGCAAGAGAATAAAATCATCATGTACTGGGAAACTGATGCAAAGTATGAACAATAACACAAATAAAAGCTGCTATACAGTTGAGGTCAAAAGTTTACATACACCTTACAGAATTTTTACTTATTTTGTCAAAACAAGAGGGATCATATAATATGTATGCTATTTTTTTACATTTACATATAGTCCACAGGAGAAAATAATAGTTGAATTTATAAAAATGACCCTGTTCAAAAGTTTACAAACACTTGATCACCTGAATGATTCACAGCTGTGTATTTTTGTTTAGTGATAGTTGTTCATGAGTCCCTTGTTTGTCCTGAACAGTTAAACTGCTGCTGTTCTTCGGAAAAAAATCCTTCAGGTCCCACAGATTCTTTGGTTTTCCAGCATCTTTTGCGTTTTTGAACCCTTTCCAAAAATGACAGTATGACTCTAAGATCCATATTTTCACACTGAGGACAACTGAGGGACTCATATGCAACTTTTACAGAAGATTCAAACACTCACTGATGCTCCAGAAGGGAAAATAATGCATTAAGAGCCAGGGGGTGAAAATGTTTGAACTAAATGAAATTGTGTATTGTGCATCGTGTTTCGCTCTGAAGCATCAGTGAGTGTGCAACGTGCATTTTGTATGATCCTTCTGATTCTGGTAAAATAATTAACATTTTGCAAATTCCACTAGGCGTATGTAAACTTTTGACCTAAACTGTACTACATAATAAATTATGATGAAATGCAATAACAAACATAGTCATGTTTTCTTGTGTTTGGACTCCTGATGTTTGGGAACACACTCAAGAATTTATTCAGTAAATGCGTTTCCATTGTAGTTTATGCCCATGTTTTCTTATCGGGTAAAAATGATCTGCCTCACTGAGTGCATGTTTTTTTTTAATGCACAAGATTTGGTGCACATCTTGGAGTTTCCATCCAGAGTCTTTTATGCTACTGATATACTATTATAGTTTTTGTCAATATTTTGAATTAGGTTTTATTTTCATAGTTTTTGTTTGCATTTTACTTTTGCTTAATTTTGTTGCGTTTTTGTAATTTCTTATAAGTGTTTCAAGTCCATTTTGTATTATTGTTTTTATTTAATAATTGAAGTTAATTGCAGTTTTAGATATTTTTAAGGTAAGTTACACAGCACCTCTGCGCAGAGGAAGCAGCTTGTTCTCCAGGATGTCTCTGGCGTCGGTTCCTTCATCCATCAGATCCAGTTTGGTGATCACACCGATGGTGCGCAGACCTGTAGGACAAAGGTTAAAGGTCAGCACGTTTGAGCATAATTTTGTTCTCTAAAGTTTAAAGTTTATTAAGCGTTATTTCTGAATGTTCTCTGAACGTCCAGTTTTTTTTAAATGTTTTTAAAACTTTTTTTTCTAGGTTATTGAAACATTCCATTTTCTAATTTGCAGACACTGTGAGAATGTTACTTCTGAACATTCTGAAACAAGTAGTAACATTCAAAAAAAAGGTAAATGAACATTCTGAAATAGAACATTCCAGATAACTCTACATGAACATTCTGTTAATGTTACTGGAAGAACGTTTGTTCATAACTTTGAGAGAATCTTATTCGGGACGTCCTAAAAACATTCCCCGTCATCACGTCTCTTACCCTGAGGATCCACCTCTTTGCTGATCTTCAGCGCGTCGGAGTTGGCGAGGTCGGTGTTGGCAGGTGTGACGGCCAGAACCAGGCAGTTCTCTTTGGAGATGAACTGCAGCAGCATATCTCTGATGAAACATGGAGAACGGCCATCAGTGTTTCAGTCAGGTCCTGCACCTGATCAATGTGACTGTTCTTACCGGATCTGGTACTCGATGTCCACCGGCTGGTCTCCCACCGCCACCTTCGTCATGCCGGGCAGATCGATCAGCGTCAGATTCAACACTGGGACAGAGAAAGTACAAACATATGTCGTTTTCCTTCCACGTTTAGTCTCTCATGAGAATCTGCTGTATTTGACTTCTAACAACAGAAACAACTGATGGTACGCTGGTCTGATTTACCGTTGGGCGAGTAAACGCGCAGGTTGATGGGCACCGGAGAGATTCCCTTATTAGATCCAGTGAGTCTGTCCGTCTCGGCCTCGATCTCCTGCCGGACCTCGTCAAAGTCCACAAACTTACGGCCCTTACAGTGCAGGAACTCGGCATATTCTACAGACAGACAGGGAGATTATTTTAGAATCATTAATTTACCATATAAGAGTTCCTACTAATATTTTGAATTAGTTTTTTATTTATACAATTCCCAATTGTTATATTTTTAGTAATTTTGTTAGGCTTTCTTTTTTTCCCCCATCTTTAGTCTTTTTCAGTTCCAAAATCCGAGACAAAGAAATGTGTGATGACAAATCTGTATCAAAGTCAGCACAAATGTTTAAAAAAAATTAACAATTATATCAAATCATATTTTTATAATTGTTTTTTTTTTATAATTTGTTTTATTACATTTCTCAAATGTGTGATAGATCTACATTTACTGTGCTCTGATGTTATTGTAGTTTTGCTGATATACTATTTTACTTTTATTAATTTTTTTTGTTGTGTTTGTGATTTTTTTATCTGCCTATTCAGTTTTAATTATTAATTTTTATTTTAGTTCTAGTTGTTTTAGCACTTCAAGTTAAATGAAATCAAAATGAAATAAAATGTTTAGAGTTTTTTTTTTTTCCCTTTCCATTAACACTTATTTTATTTCATGTAACATTTTTTTAGGGTTTAGTTTATTAACCATAATAACCCAACTGTGCGCAGACGTCAAATGGACCAATAATTATTTTGTTTCAGTAATTATGAATAATTTTTCTATTTAAAAAAAAAAAAAAAAGTGTTTATTTTTACAATATTGTGAATTTTATATCAGCCACTCCAAAAGCCAATTATTAAACCATGAATTAAAGGAATATTTCACATTCAAAGCTCTATGGATGGCATCCGAGGCATGTTGTGAATACCACAAGTAATCATTTCGACTCACCACTCAGTTTGAACACGCCTTAGAAGAGATCTGGTGTTAAGAGGGTATAATGTGTGGTTTACCTGCTTTACTGTTGACTAGTTGGAGAATCAGAGGCCTGCGAGTGACGATGCCAGAACCTCTCGGCAGAAAGTCCCTGAATGACAGACACACAGAGACTTCGAATGAACATTTCTATGGTTTTATACAGTATGTGAAAACATCAGCTTTTTGCTTGCTTGTGATTTAATGCCATGCAAGCTATTTTAATCCAAGAACACTGAATGAAATACAATAAAATGTATAGCAGACACACAATAGAAGGTTTTCAACAACTATTTTCACTAGAACTGATTGAAATCTAACTTCTTTTAGCTGTTTCCCAGTGAAGGCTTGATTATGAAATGACTGCATCATTCTTGGGTTCATCAAACTACACACGGAAAACTGAGAAAAGGCAATAAACCAAACACACACCCAAAAAAAAAAAAAACCCCAAAAAAAAACACAAGAATGGAGTTCTTCACTCCCCAGGCCAAAGTCTCCATGAACTGACATGATGCATATTTATGTATGTGCGTGTGTATGTGTGTGTGTGTGTGTGTGTGTGTTGCTCTTCCTGTTGCTTCAGCAGGAATTCTGCATATGTCAAGTCAGCACATGCTGAGATCTCAATCACAGTTACATGAGGTCTGTTCTTAGAGAATCATTCAGGGGAAAAAAGAAGAGGAGGAAGAGGAAGAAGAAAAGGCATGCTCATTTGAGCCTCTGAGGGACGAAAGCTGTTATTTTCCCCATAAACTGAGTCATGTTATGACTCATTCATGATGCTTCTGGAGTTTAGTCTATGTGGTCACCAATGTAGGGGATAATGCATTACAAGTAACACAAGTTATGTAATCAGATTACTTTTTCAAGTAACTAGTAAAGTAAAAAGTTACTTTTTCATTTACAAGAAAATATCTGAGCTACTTTTTCAAACAAGTAACACCAGTTACTTTGCTTTTGAGACTGGCAGGTCTCCTGTCTGTGTTGAGAGAAATCCTGAGTAAGTTTAGGATGCGTTGTGTGCGCTGTGTGAATATGATGCTAATGTATGTTCTAGACTTGATGTGAATTTGCCAAAAATATAACTTTTTTTATACTAAACACACACACACACACAAAAAAAAAAAACAAGCCCAGCCCAGATAAAAAAAAGGATCACAAAAGTAACTAACACATTACTTTCCACAAAAAAATGAGAAACCAAATTAGTTACTTTAAAAAAAAAAAAAAAAAGTAATGCAATATTGTAACGTAATACTTTTAAAAGTAACTTTCCCCAACACTGGTGTTCACTGTGAAGAAATCTGCATGAACTTGTATAGCCTGGAAAAACGGGTTTGTAACGACATGAAGGTAAATAAATGACCACATAATGATTTTTGAGCGAACTATCCCTTTAAGAACACATCAACACTTCAGCAGACGGTGATGGTTAATGTTTGACCAGCAATGACATTCTGATCACTGAAGGCTTCTTAAGGTGAACTTCATAAGACACACGTTTTCAAATTCATCTACATACAATTAAACTTTGTAACACTTTGTAAACGTGTAAACTTTGAACTAAATAATTTGAAAATAAGCACTAGGCGTGTTTTTCTAATGTGTTTTTGACTAGAATTGTTCTGAAGCTACTGTCACCTGCCCACGAAATTTTCCAGCACCGAGCTCTTCCCGGCGCTCTGGCCGCCCACCACCGCGATCTGCGGCAGCTCTAGGTTGCAGCTCTGGCCGATGGAGCTGAAGGCGTCCTGCAGTTTGTTAATGAGAGGAATCAACTCCTCCATCCCGCGGTTCCCCATGATGAGCTTCACTCAGACGCTACAAACTCCAGAGAAACTCAATCGATCACTTCATCACTCACTTGCTATGCGCTATAAAACGCGTCGACCCAAAATAAAGCGTCTGAACGCAAATAAAACAGACCCAAGAAGTCAAACTCCAGTTGTCAGACAGAAAGAAAAAAAAAACTCAGGGAAAAGTTTTCCATCCGGTCAGCAGACCATCATAAACTTCTGAAGAACGACCCTTGTTTGCGAACCGCGCGTTTCTATTGGCCACTGCTGATGTCTGTCAAGTTCATCGAGAGCGGCATTGGCAGACAACGGGTGATCGCAGGAAAATAGGTGGGGCGGTAGATACAGTTATTCGTTTAACCCGTTTTGTGAAATATGTTAAGTCATTCTTAGGAGCCGATAGTGACATAGAACTGTACATAACGTTACGTGTCTGAGATAATTTACAGGAGTTTAGGAAATTGCTGGTGTTAAGTTGCTAGTCAAATAGCCTATAATTTACTGACTAACTTTAAAACATGACCAGGTCATATTTCACCCAGAATTAAGAGAAAATTTATATATAGGCTATAGTGCTAAAGAAAGTATACCATTTAGAGATGCATCTTGGAAATGACTGTCTCTATCTAAAGCCCCGCCTAAAAATCCGTTATTGACCGTTATCCTGATAGCAACTGTCCGTTAACGTTACTATCAGACGAACTGTTGCTGCTCTTCTAATAGAGCTCCGTTTAAAACAGTTTAAAACGCAAAGTTATTATGAAAATTAAAACATACAGTATATATCTATAGAATATGGGGTATTTTTTTTAAATCAAAGTAAGAATAATCCAATCGCACGACAGCTTCTCCACAACAGGAACATTGTGAGTACAATATTTATTCAACAGTTCTGCTTTTTTAATAGTTCTATTAACAAACAGTACATTTGAGTAACAACTTTTAGATGGTTAGTTGACATTTTTACAAATCCAAAGTATTTGAATGGACATAAATTGATATTCTGACAAAGACTCATGTCAGTTATGACTCTGATGGCCATAATTTAGACTTTTTGATCTCATTATTGTTATTGTAAGTGTGTGTGTATATACATTATTTTGTTTCTTGTTTTGCAAAAATTGACACATGAATGATGAAACAATGAATGATGAAAGCAACTGCAAAAATAAAGTGTTTTTATTGACAGACCAAGACATGAAAAGTCACTCTGATGATTCTGAAGCAGTTTGTTCTTTGGTGTGTTTGTTCTGGTGGGTCTGAAAACTACCTAAATAAGCGAATCTCTCTCCGCAGATGGAGCAGGAGTAAGGTTTCTCTCCTGTATGAACTCGCTGATGGACCTTCAGGACGTCTGATCGAGCAAACGTCTTGTCACAATGTGAGCATTTGAACGGTCTTTCTCCAGTATGAATCTGCTTGTGCTTTTGTAAAGTATCAACTTTCCTGAAACTCTTCCCACAAACGCTGCAGTGATACGGTTTTTCTCCAGTGTGAATTCTCTTATGAAATCCAAAATGAGCTGGACTGGAAAAGCTCTTCCCGCAGTAGGAGCACAGATACGGTTTCTCTCCGGTGTGAGTCCTCTCGTGACAGTTCAGATAGGATTTGTGACCAAATCGTCTGTCACAGTATTTGCACTGATATGGTTTCTCACCTGAGTGCATTTTTTGGTGTGACGTTAGACTAAATAACTGCCTAAAGCCTTTCCCACATTCACTGCACTGGTACGGCCTCTCATTGGTGTGCAAACGCACATGTATCTTTCGATGAGATCCATACATGAATCTTCTCTCGCAGTGAGGACACTTGTACGGCTTTTCGCCCGTGTGGATTCGCTTATGAACATCAAGATTTCCTTTGGTGCTGAAATACTTGTCACATTCGCTGCAGTGGAAAGACTTTTCGTCGTGTCTCTTTATGTGAGCTTTCATATTTGAAGCAGTGGTGAAAAAATCCTTCCCGCACTGTTCGCAGCGAAACTCCTTCTTCATGCTGTGCTCTTTTGAATGGAGTTTCCTCTCTTCTGCGGTAGGAAAGGTGATGTTGCATCTCTTACAGGTGAACTCTTTCTTTTCTGTGTGTTTTCTCTCATGTCTCACTAAATTCCCCTGTGAACTCAATGTTTTTCCACAGGTGTTGCAGGAAAAACTCTTGGCCTTAAGCTGTTCTTTAAGGATCGAGGCTTTTTCTTCATCTCTATCAGAACATAAACCACCATTGACATCTGAAAGGAACAAAACTTTAATAAAACAACTTTAAAATGTACTCGAACAGAGTTAGACTACAGAACCTACAGTCTCTGCTGACATTTAAGTATCAAGGAAAACAACAAAAGGACATGAGAGGAAGAAACAAACCTGGAGGAATGAAATCTTCATCATCATTCCCATTATAATCATCTTCCTCATCACTCTGTTGTTCTTCTTTTGCAGTGGTTTCTTCTGCTCTGCTCTCTATCAGGTTCCTGCAGTCCACCAGTTTGACGGAGCACATCTTCAGCGGTGTCACCAGCATCTGCTGTTCTTCAGTGTTACAGTCAGAGGTTTGATCAGTGGATTCATGATCCTGAGCGTCAGTAAAACAGAGTAAAGTGAGGCTGAGCTCTGAGTCCTTTGTGTCTCTGGATCTCTGATCTCTGACGCTCCAGACTGAATCCTGAGCTTCTGTCCAATCAGTCACACGCGCTGAAACCTTCTCCACATCCTGACAAACACAATAAGTAAGTACTAGATATTAAGTCACATAACAAAACAATCAGAATTATTTAATGTAAACTTAATCAGCAGCTAAAGGATGAACTGAAGAGCTGTTCAAACCTCTCTGTTCAGTTTGTCTCCTCTTTCTCTCAGCTTTGCCTCCAGTGACGCCACCTCTTTCTTCAGCTGACAGATTTCTGTGATGAAATCCTCAATATCCAGCATGGACAGATCAGTTCCTACTGATTTACAGCAGATCACATCCACCTGCGCTTTCATGCTCAACATCTGAACACAAACACATCGATTATTAAAAGGCACATTTATAATGGACTAATTAAACTCATTTACATAAGATTATGTGTTTCCTCAGATTGCCTTAATTTTAATGTTTTGTAAATATCACATATCTTTGTCGTTTACATTATAATATCGGACACAATAACCACTAAAATTGTTTATTAGAGTGAATGGTCAAATATTTTATTATAATTAATTTTATATTGTATATTTGACCATTAACAGTGTAAACTAACTTTTTTTTAATATTAATATAATTTAGTAAAATCCACAGCCTTCATATGACCAGTCAAACGTTACTGATTCTTAGTTCAAAGTATATTCACAATAACTCTTTTTATGGTTTTCGACGGAATGTTTGAGTCAATGGTAAAATAAACATAAAAAGTATTTGACAAAACGTTTCAAATAAAAAAACCCTTTTCAGAACAAAAAATGTTTAAGTTTTACTATGAAAAATTAACCTCAAACACAAAAAAAAAAGTTCTCAAGAAATCATAAAAATGTTATAAACGTGACTTTTGCTTTCTAACAGGAATATTATACTACACTACAAGAAATTCATCACCTTTATTTAAAACACTCGTTCAGCTGCAGGACTTGAGGCATTAAAGCATGGCATTCTGCTCGCTTCTGTTAAAAAAAAAAAAAGAAAGCATATTATCCATACAACAATAAAGAAAACTCAGCGCTACTTCCGTCGTATGCTCTTCTCGGGTGCCGCAGCAACATGATGCACTTCCGCCTCCTGCTGGACTGGAGCGCCAACTTCGCTGAAGTAACTTTAACTTAATGGGCTATTTATCTCTTTAAATTTAACTTAAATTAATTAATATATTTTATTTTAAATCTATTTAATTTAATATTAATAATATTGCTAATTAAATCACACACAGATGTAAACTGCTGTTTCTGTCAATGTCCCAGTGAAAAATACCACTCAAAAAAGTATGGTTGCATTATATGTTTTGAAACATTCAAATGTGGTATTTACATTTTTTAAATCAGAACTCACAGGATTGCTTTGTCATGATTATTTGTATAAAAAGTTCGATTTCCTGAACCTGTTCTGCACATTCTACAGACGTCCAGGAAAATCCCTAGCCAGACTTCCAAATTTTGGACTGCATATCTATATCATATAGACGTACAAATATGTCCTGAGCCGACCGACCCAAGATCTGCACGTTGGACAGACGTCTCATGTTTGTTGGGAACGTTCCCAGAACTTTGTTTTTGTTTTTTTTTTGTTTTTTGCTCACAGAATGTTATTTTGTTAAGGTTTGTTTTTGATTAGCCAGGAAAGTTTAGCCAGCACGACCCAATATAGTATAACTGGCGTGGAAATGATCTGTAAGGACGCCAAATCAGTATCATGAAATACATATCTAGTTTTTATCGTTTAATTAATAAAAACAATCTTAGCACATTAATCATGTGTAAGCTCAATCACCATTCAATCTGTCAGGTACCCAGATTTAAAAATTTTCAGCACCAAAGAAATATGACTTTAAAACAATGTATTGTATATAAAATAATTGATTCAAATAAATGATCCGTAAACAAAAACTTACCCATTAACATCATGTTCTCTTCAGTTAGGCATGTCAAATCCCTCCTAAATCATATTTACTCTCATAACTATATTCATTAAGATAAACGAACGAGTCACTCAGTAAAACGAAGTGACCGTTAATTTTCAAATTCCGCGAGCGCGCGGGTCTCTGTGGAAGGCAGGTGAAAGCGCGTGCTGGAGACGGGCGTGTAGGGCGTACAGAAAAAAAACGAAGGTTAAACAAACCCAAGAAATGTATTAACCCTTGCCTAATATTATACTTTTAAACGTGTTTTGTTTGATCTAATTTCTGTATTTTAATAAATGCTGCATTATACAAATTTCAGGGCTCTGTATACAGTTGGTCATTACACAAAAACATCTGCAACGTTTTCATCGGAAAGATACTTTTACAGGGTTATAAAAATAACCCGTGAATAACCATTAGGGGACGTTCTAAGTTAATTTAAAAATAACCACAGGCAATGTTCTGAGAACATTATTTTATGGTTGCAAAATAATAACCTAAACATAACCATTAGGGAACGTTCTCTGTAAACTGTACTTGTTTACAGTAAGTAACTTGCTTTTTTGTTTTTTTAAACTTTGGTCATGTTTAGCATGAGAATCCAACTGTGTAAGAATGCATGAAGTGGCATTAAACTCCCACTGTAATGATAAAAATGCACGGCATTTGCAGACAGCAGGTGATTGTTGGAAAATTGGACACTAAAACAGTGATAGACATGGTTAGTTTAACCCGTTTTCAGTTACCTATACGAAATAGTGATGTAAGACTTAAGACCCGATTTTAGTGACAGAGTTGCTGTGTCTGAGTTCAGGAAACTGCTGTTGTTAAAGTGGTCTGGGGCATATTTCATCCAAATAAAATAAATTAGTGTCAACTCTGTTAAGAAGCTAAATTCACAGTATGTAACAGAATTGACTGTCCTACACAGAGAAACACACACACACACACACCATTTGTTACAAACTGTCACTCTACCTTAGTAACAGAGTTGACACTGACTAATTTACTGTATTATTTGGATAACAGGAAATCACGATTTTCAAAAAAAAAAAAACAGTACAATAATAGTTCAGGTTATTTAATAGTTATATTAACATCTAATGTTGAGGAACATCAGACTTGTAGGCGAATGTTCATATGCTCATGTCTTGAAACCATCATGAGTATGATGTTACTGTTGATGTTTCAAGACATGGAAAGTCATTCTGGAGCAGTTTGTTCTTTGGTGTGTTTTTTCTGGTGGGTCTGAAAACTACCTAAATAAACGAATCTCTCTCCGCAGATGGAGCAGGAGTAAGGTTTCTCTCCTGTATGAACTCGCTCATGGACCTTCAGGACGCCTGATCGAGCAAACGTCTTGTCGCACTGTGAGCATTTGAACGGTCTGTCTCCAGTATGAATCATTGCATGCATCTGTAAAGTAAGAACCTTCCTGAAACTCTTCCCACAGACGCTGCAGGGATACGGTTTTTCTCCAGTGTGAATTCTCTGATGCTCTCTGAAATGAGTTAAATCAGAAAAGCTCTTCCCGCAGTAGGAGCACAGATACGGTTTCTCCCCAGTGTGAGTCCTCTCGTGACGATTCAGATTAGAAGTCTGGCGGAATCGTAGGTCACAGTGTTTGCACTGATACGGTTTCTCATCAGAGTGGATTTTCTGGTGTGACCTTAGACGGCTTGAGTCTGTGAATGTTTTCCCACATTCACTGCACTGGTACGGCCTCTCATTGGTGTGAACACGCACATGTTTCTTCAGATGGGATCCGTGGTTGTAGGTCTTCTCACAGTGAGGGCACTTGTATGGTCTTTCACCCGTGTGGATTCGCTTATGAGCATCGAGATTTGCTTTAGATCTGTAATACTTTTTACATTCACTGCACTGGAAAGACTTTTCACCATGAGTCTTCAAGTGAACTTTTAGCTTAGAATGACAGAAAAAAACCTTCCCGCACTGTTCGCAGTGAGACTCCTTCTTCACGATGTGCTCTTTTGAATGAAGTCTCCTCTCTTCTGCGGTAGGAAAGTTGATGTTGCATCTCTTACAGACGAAGACTTTCTGTTTTTTATGTATTCCCTCATGTCTCACTAAATGACCCTTATTGTTGAATGTTTTTCCACAGGTGTTGCAGGAAAAACTCTTGGTCTTCAGCTGCTCTTTAGAGGTCGAGGCTGTTTCTTCATCTTCATCAGAACATAACCCACCATTGACATCTGAAAAGAACAAAACTTTAATAAAACAATATTAAGATGTACTCAAACAGAGTTAGACTACAGAACCTACAGTCTCTGCTGACATTAAATTTTGTGAAAAACAACAAAAGGACATGAAAGAAAGAAACAAACCTGGAGAAATGAAATCTTCATCATCATCCTGCTCTTCCTCATCAGTCTGCTGTTGTTCCTCTGCAGTGGTTTCTTCTGCTCTGCTCTCTATCAGGTTCCTGCAGTCCACCAGTTTGACGGAGCACATCTTCAGCGGCGTCTGCAGCATCTGCTGTTCTTCAGCGTTACAGTCAGAGGTTTGATCAGAGGATTCATGATCCTGAGCATCAGTATAACAGAGTAAAGTGAGGCTGAGCTCTGAGTCCTGTGTGTCTCTGGATCTCTGATCTCTGACGCTCCAGACTGAATCCTGAGCTTCTGTCCCATCAGTCACACGCGCTGAAACCTTCTCCACATGAAGTCACAACAAAACAATCCAAATTATTTAATGTAAACTTAATCATCAGCTAAAGGATGAACTGAAGAGCTGTTCAAACCTCTCTGTTCAGTTTGTCTCCTCTTTTCTCTCAGCTTTGCCTCCAGTGACGCCACCTCTTTCTTCAGCTGACAGATTTCTGTGATGAAATCCTCAATATCCAACATGGACAGATCAGTTCCTACTGATTTACAGCAGATCACATCCACCTGCGCTTTCATGCTCAACATCTGAACACAAACACATTGATTATAAAACTGCTAAAACTCATTTACATAAGATTAGGTGTTTCTTCAAATTGCCTTAATTTTATTTTTTTTAAATATCACATATTTCAGTCTTTAATATATGATATAATTTTTACACAATAAATACTACAATTATATGTATATTAGAGTGAATGGTCAAATATTTTATAATTAATTTCATATTGTATATTTGACAATGTAATCAACATTTCTTTACATTATTATTATTTAGTAAAATGCACTGCCTTTATATGGCCAGTCAACAATGTTAATGATTCTTAGTTCACTGAATATTTACTATAACTTTTATGGTTAGAAACTAAACAATTGAAAAGTTAACCTTGAAAAATTAACCTATACACAAAAAAAAGTGCTCTAGAAATCATAAAAAAATGTTATGACAGTGATTTTGCTTTCTAACAGGAATTATACAATGATACAAAATATAAATCACCTTTATTTATAACAATCGTTCAGCTGCTGGATTTGAGGTATTAGAACATGATATTCTGTTCGCTTCTCTGTGAAGTTTAAATCACCGTCCGGTACAAAATAGAGAGATACGAGAAAGCATATCAGACAGACATAAAATCATGAAGCACATTATGATATAAATCACATAACCGACGAGAAACGCGTTAAACAAGCACTGACTGAATGAAAACTCGGCGCTACCTCCGTCGTGCGCTCTTCGCGGGTTCCACAGCAACATATGACGCACTTCCGCCTCCTGCTGGACTGGAGAGTGACAGTTTAATAATGAAACGACCGGCTTGGTGGACAGCGGGAGATTCAAGTAGTTTAACCTTATGCAATACTTCAGTAAAATAGCCGGTATTACTGACACAGAACTGTATGTGTCTGAGAGAGTTTAGGAAATTGCTGGTGTTAAAACTGATAGTCAAGCACTAATTTAAAGACTCATACGAAAATATGTCCGGGGCATATTTCACACATAATCAAAACAAAAATTGTATATCTACCGTTAAAGAAAGTCAAATTTTAGATCGTGACAATAACGTTCTGAAGCTCCGCCTTAAATCCGTTACTGACCGTTATTCTGAGAGTAACTGACTGTTACCATCAGACCAGCTTCGGCTCTTCTAACATGAGTCCGTTTAAGCCTCTGTTAAAATATAAGTATAATATACAGTACTTAAATAGAGTATATGGGGGGAACTTAATGGTTCTAAATATTGGCTTCCTTTACTTACAACATGGATATTCTTGACAAGAATCACTCAAGTAAATATCTGACGAACATCTTCTGATCTTCATTCTTCTGTGACATTCATGCTGATATTCTGCACATTGGGACAACTGTGAGTATAATATTTATACAGTAATAATAGTTTAAGTTATTCAGTAGTTCTATTAACAGTCAATGTTGAGTAATGTCAGGCTTGAAGCTGATAGTTCATATGCTTTAGCTCCATAAATGAAAATATTTTCAAAGTATGTGAGAAAATGACAGGCACAAATGACACAACTCACACTCTGGTGTGTAACACTGTACAAACAGCGAAATCACTGGATGTTGGACTAAACACCCACAGTCTGAATGCTGCTTAGAAATCCATCTGTTGTGTAAAATATGGTTCTGATTGTCAGATATGTCAGGTTGTTTCGATCAACAATCAGTTGTTGAAAGCTATCGATGGTCAATTAAACTATTTAATTTTTGGGGCATGCAGCTCATTGGCAAAACACGTGCAAGCGGCTGTGAGTAACAGTGACGGGGCTGGATCTTTTGCAAAAATATGGGTGAGGTGGTGAGAAAAAAAGAAAAAACAAGAAAAAATAAATGTTATTAAATTAATGGAAATTCATTACCAACCCACAAAACAGAGCTTTAAATGTATGGGCTCGAATAGCACGAATCCTTATTTCTCTTACAAACAAAGCTTTGCACCTCACTTGTGTCATAATACTCACATTAAAATGTTTCATGTGAACAACAGTGTTTTTTGCCATATAGCACCACTGATGGAAATGGTTCACTGACTGCACGGCACAGCGACATCGTGCTGTACCTACGTTTGGGATCATTTTATTTTTTAATGCTGACAATGTCAATTGCAAACGCTGAGATTGTGGAGCACCATGAAACCATTTAAAGGCTCATTCGTGACAAGATATGAAACAGCCAACAAAGTAAAATGATCCCAAACATAACTACGGCATGCTCTCATCATTTTATTAAATGATCATAATCACATCTACTGATTTTACACTCCTACTACTAGCCTTTTATTTAAACTAAAACCTCTTTAATTCAGGTGCGGAAGCTGGCATTATGAGTGGCATTTGCACATCCTGCCATGCCTGACTACATGCCACTGCAATAGACGCATTTTGCAGTATTAAGGTTAGGGATTAATCGATTAACAGTTTATTAAAAGTATTGGGACACACCCTCCAAATCATTGAATTAAGATGTTCCAATCACTTCCGTGGCCACAAGTGTATTAAAAAATGCAGATTGCTTCTACAAACATTCATGAAAGAATGGATTAATGTCAGGAGCTCAATGAATTCAAGCATGGTACTGTGATAGGCTGCCACCAGGGCAATAAGTCTATTCATAAAATGTCCTCAATACTAAATATTCCATGGTCAACTGTTAGTGGTATTATAACAAAGTGGAAGCAATTGGGAATAACAGCAACTCAGCCACAAAGCGGTTGGCCATGTAAAATCACAGATTGGTGTCAGTGCATACTGAGGCGCACAGTGCGCAAATGTCGTCAACTTTCGGCAGAGTCAATAGCTACAGACCTCCAAACTTCATGTGGCCTTCAAATTAGCTCAAGAATGGTGCATAGAGAGCTTCATGGAATGGGTTTTCATGCTGCATCCAAGCCATACATCACCAAGTGCAATGCAAAGCGCTGAATGCAGTGGTGTAAAGCACTCGCTGCTGGACTCTAGAGCAGTGGAGATGCGTTCTCTGGAGTGATTAATCACGCTTCTCTGTCTGGAAATCTGATGGACGAGTCTGGGTTTGGTGGTTGCCAGGAGAATGATACTTGCCTGACTGCACTGTGCCAAGTGTAACGTTTGGTGAAGGGGGAATTATGGTGTGGAGTTGTTGTTTAAGGTTGGGCTTGGCCCCTTAGTTCCAGTGAAAGGAACTCTTAATGCTTCAGCATACCAAGACATTTTGGACATCTTCATGCTTCAGTCTTTGCGGGAGGTCCATAAAGACATGGATGAGCGAGTTTGGTGTGGAGGAACTTGACCGGTCCCACCTTTGGTGTGAATTAGAGCAGAGACTGCAAGCCAGGCCTTCTCGTCCAACATCAGTACCTGACCTCACAAATGCACTTCTAGAGGAATGGTCAAAAATTCCCATAAACACACTCCTAAACCTTGTGGAATGCCTTCCCAGAAGAGTTGAAGCTTTCATAGCTGCGAAGGGAGGGCCAACTCCATATTAAAACTCTATAGATTAAGAATGGGATGTCATTGAATTTCATGCGCATGTTAAAGGCAGACGTCCCAAAACTTTTAGCAATATAGTGTATATCACATGGCGTGAATGATAAAAGCAACTGTGGAGATAAAGCCTTTTTTATTGACAGACCAAGACATGAAAAGTCACTCTGATGATGCTGGAGCAGTCTGTTCTTTGGTGTGTTTGTTCTGGTGGCTCTGAAAACTCCCTAAATAAGCGAATCTCTCTCCGCAGATGGAGCAGGAGTAAGGTTTCTCTCCTGTATGAACTCGCTGATGGATCTTCAGTACACCTGCTCGAGCAAACGTCTTGTCACATTGTGAGCATTTGAACGGTCTTTCTCCGCTATGAATCATTGCATGCATCTGTAAAGTAACCAACCTTCTGAAACTCTTCCCACAGACGCTACAGGGATATGGTTTTTCTCCAGTGTGAATTCTCTGATGCTCTCTGAAATGAGTTGAATCAGAAAAGCTCTTCCCGCAGTAGGAGCACAGATACGGTTTCTCTCCGGTGTGAATCCTCTCGTGACAACTCAGATAAGAAATCTGGCGGAATCGTTTGTCGCAGTGTTTGCACTGATACGGTTTCTCATCAGAGTGGATTTTTTGGTGTGATTTCAGACAGCTGGCGCTTGTGAAGGCTTTCCCACATTCACTGCACTGGTACGGCCTCTCCTTGGTGTGAACACGCACATGTATCTTCAGATGAGGTCCATGATTGAAAGTCTTCTTGCAGTGAGGGCACTTGTACGGCTTTTCCCCCGTGTGGATTCGCTTATGAGCATCAAGATTTCCTTTGGTGCTGAAATACTTGTCGCATTCGCTGCAGTGGAAAGACTTTTCACCGTGAGTCTTCAAGTGAAGTTTTAGACTAGAATGAATGAAAAAAACCTTCCCGCACTGTTCGCAGGGAAACTCCTTCTTCATGCTGTGCTCTTTTGAATGAAGTCTCCTCTTTTCTGCAGTAGGAAAGCTGATGTTGCATCTCTTACAGGTGAACTCTTTCTTTTCTGTGTGTTTTCTCTCATGTCTCGCTAAATGACCCCGCGAGCTCAATGTTTTTCCACAGGTGGTGCAGGAAAAACTCTTGGCCTTCAGCTGCTCTTTAGGGGTCGAGGCTGTTTCTTCATCTTCATCAGAACATGAACCACCATTGACATCTGAAAGGAACAACACTTTAATAAAGCAACTTTAAATTCTAAGTCTTTTAAGTCATAGTATGGCATGTTCAGAATCCATCGGTTTTGAGATTACACGTTCTTTTCTTCGAGGCATCAGACACAGATTATATTCTATGTTCTTGTGAATTCAGGATGTGTTTTGAGAGCACTGCAATCCTACCTGCTATAATATCTGACCACAACCCACTGCTGACAAAGTTTATTTATTGCTCACATGATAGATCTCCAAGATGGCAATTAAATACAACTCTTCTACAAGATTCTGGGTTTCTAATAGATTTTAGAAATAAGTCAAAAAACTTATTTCTTACACTGTGATGTCTATCAGCCATCGGCGATGGACGATGGCCTTGTCTATTGGCCCAACCCTAGATGCTAGATAAATTTGGATTTGACAAGAAATGTATTAATATAGTATGAATAATTTAGAATAATCTATTAGCATACCAACAAACAGCTTACACTCCCACCCATTTGATATCTTGAGAGGAACGAGGTAAGGATGCCCCCTCTCACTAATGTTATTTGCATTATCCCTTGAAACTCCAGCTCAAAAAATAAGACGAGATTAAATTTGAAATATCTCTGTAGGCAGATAACATTTTATTGTATTTTTCAGATTTTGGCACAAAATTCTAAACATACTTGAAACATTGAATTGTTTTGGGAAATTTTCTGGATATAGGATCAATTGGTCCAAATCAACTCTTTTATCATTAAACAAAAAAAGCAAATAAGTCTTCAGTTATACAGTCTTCTGTAACAGAAACTGTATATATAAATTATGATAAAGTCTTTCAAAAGCTTAAAAGAGATATTGACTGGGCTGACTGCAATCCAGAGTCTCGACTGTGAAGGTGAATATATTACCTAGGGTTAATTTTCTTAGTGCCATGATTCCGTTGCCACCTCTATTAAAATGGTGAAAAAAAACTTGACTCTTTAATTCGTTCTTTCCTCTGCAATGGCAAACAACCAAAGTTAAAATGGTCCACATTGCATCGCACTACAATGGAGGGAAGTCTCTCCATTCCTAATTTTGAACTATATCATAAAGCATTTCAACTGCATGCAGCCAAGACATGGTTTGACTCCATGACTTCCACACCTTGTAGAGAAATAGAAGAAGCAATTGTCAGACTAATCAGACTTGAAGATGTACTTTTCTCTCTTTACTGCAAACAATCATTCTGCCCCATCGTAACACTCAATTATCACTGTCAAAGCTGAGCAGAAATGATTAAGTTACGATAACAAATGGCACCTACAGACTCCCTTATGGCGTAATGTGGTTCTGAACCATTCACATCAGAAATAAATAAGAACTCTTGCTGACATATGGGATGATAATGCTATGCTTAGCTTTCAAAATATTGCTGCATCTTTTAATGTACAGGCATCATCCTTTCTTTGTACTTGCAGTTGCTCTTGAAGCACCTCCAGTTCACAGTTGCTCCTCTAATTCTTTTTAACAAAATGTAGTCAGCTGTCTATCCTCGCCTTCTTGAAGTTAAGATAAAGCAATTACCACTACAGATGACTTTGTTAGGGAGCTATCTGTGGACCAGATTGACTGGGGGGCGGTATGGAAAATGTATTCTGTGCATCAAAAAATCCAAACCACCAATTAATTCATTTCAAATTTTGTCACAGATACCGGACACTAAAAATTTGACGTCTGCCATCATGTTCCCAAATATGAACCTGATCCTGCAGAGTCTCTGCTGACATTCAAGTGTTGTGAAAAACAACAAAAGGTCAAAAAAGGAAGAAACAAACCTGGAGGAATAAAATTGTCATCATCCTCATCCTCATCAGTCTGCTGTTGTTCCTCTGCAGTGGTTTCTTCTGCTCTGCTCTCTATCAGGTTCCTGCAGTCCACCAGTTTGACGGAGCACATCTTCAGCGGCGTCTGCAGCATCTGCTGTTCTCCAGCGTTACAGTCAGAGGTTTGATCAGTAGATTCATGATCCTCAGTGTCACTATGATAGAGTAAACTCAGACTGCACTCAGAGTCCTGTGTGTCTCTGGATCTCTGATCTCCAATTTTCCAGACTGAATCCTGAGCTTCTGTCCCATCATCACACGCGCTGAAACCTTCTCCACATCCTGCACTCAAAAAAATATTTCAGCCCTTAACTTAATTCAATTACGTACAAAATTTCCATGCATTTAGATTACGTAGTTTTAATTTAAACAAATCAATTAAACTTAATGTGATTCAAATGCATCAGTCTTACGTAAATGAATCAGGTAAAGTTGATGTAATAGTTCCCAGTGTTAAACAAACCCTGCTCAGTGTTCATGTGTTTCCACACTACAGAGTGTTCAAGTAGCATTGACACAGTGTTGGAGTTAAGGAGATCATTATGTCATGATTGACCAATAATGATCAACACCTGCTGTTTACAAGCAGAATCACAGAAGGAAAGAGAAACACAAGAATCAGCCACAGCCAAAGATAAAATTAACTTAAATAACTGAAGACATTAAATCTCTGATTAAACAACTCCACAAACAACATTACAGTTTGACTTGATTTCTGTCATATATCCACAAATATTATTTGAGAACGTCTAAACAGAGGTTTAGATGTTTTATTTTAAAAAATGTTTCATTTGACCTCACCATCATGGCGAACAGGATTTACTTTAGTTGGGCTCTTGACCCTTGACTTCCTTAGTATAGTTTTTTTTTTGTTCTTTGGTTGTTGTAATTGTGTTCGTAGAGCACATTTGTATAGCGCAAAAAAAAGGGTCCTTATTAAGTGTTCTTGGTTAATTATTATTGATGTTCTAATCATTGTCAAGTGGCTTGATTTGCTGATATTGTTCAGTGGTTTACCTTTTAGTTTCATTATATTTACAGTAGTTGTATGAACTGTTACTATTACTACTTTAAGATCTCCAGTATTACTTAGACACACACAGACATCAAGAATCAGCATATGAATCTCAACAATGGTGACATTCAACAGCTGCATGCTGGGAGTCATGGGTGAGTTTTATAATCTGCTGTTACCCAGCATGCAGCTGTTGAATGTCACCATTGTTGAGATTCAAATGCTGATTCTTGATGTCTGTGTGTGTCAAACTGATGCTGTAGATTTCGTGTATAAGATAAACATCCATAATAGTTCATACACCTGTTGTAAACATTATGAAAATAATAGACTAACCACTGCATGAGATCAGTGCATCATGCTACTGGATGATAATGATTTAACAAACAATAAAAATTAACCAAAAACACCTAATCAGACTTTTTTTTGGCTTTTTTATTTTGTTGCAATAAATGTGCTTCATACACATAATTACAACAGCCAAAAAAAATTTACCTAAAAAAATCAAAAGTCAAGAGTCCAACTAAAGTAAACCCTGTTCGCCATGATGGTGAGGTGAGAATTGAAACTTTAAAAAAAAAATAAAACATCTAAACCTCTGTTTAGATGTTCTCAAAAAATATTTATAGATATATGACAGAAATCAAGTCAAACTGTAATGTTGTTTGTGGAGTTGTTTAATCAGAGATTTAATGTCCTCATTTATTTAAGTTAATTTTCTCTTTGGCTGTGGCTGATTCTTGTGTCTCTCTTTCCTTCTGTGATTCTGCTTGTAAACAGCAGGTGTTCATCATTATTGGTCAATCATGACATAATGATCTCCTTAACTCCAACACTGTCTCAATGCTACTTGAACACTCTGTAGTGTGGAAACACATGAACACTGAGCAGGGTTTGTTTAACACTGGGAAATATTACATCAACTTTACCTGTTTCATTTACGTAAGACTGATGCATTTGAATCACATTAAGTTTAATTGATTTGTTTAAATTAAAACTACGTAATCTAAATGCATGGAAATTTTGTACGTAATTGAATTAAGTTAAGGGCTGAAATATTTTTTTGAGTGTGACAAACACAATCAGTAAGTACTAGATGCTAAGTCACAGAACTATTTTATGTATTAATAAACATGTAAAGTTAATCAGCAGTTAAAGGATGAACTGAAGAGCTGTTCAAACCTCTCTGTTCAGTTTGTCTCCTCTTTCTCTCAGCTTTGCCTCCAGTGACGCCACCTCTTTCCTCAGCTGACAGATTTCTGTGATGAAATCTTCAATATCCAGCATGGACAGATCAGTTCCTACTGATTTACAGCAGATCACATCCACCTGCGCTTTCATGCTCAACATCTGAACACAAACACATCATGATTACTAAAAGACACATTTATGATAGACTCAAAAGATTATGGTTAGGTGTTTCTTTAGCTTTTGAAACAATGGATTTACCTTAATTTAACTTTTTTTTTCTCTCAGATATCACATCTCATTTTCATCCGAAGGATAGTGTGTCTTTATATATGATTTTCACAGTCAATAGTTTATTTATTTTACTTATTTATTATTATTTTTTTTTTATGATTTTCAATTAAACATCTGGGACAAGGGTAAAATAAAGTTTATTTACAAGTGGTGATATAAGAAAGAAGGTGTTATACTTAAATATGACATTTGCATAACAAAAACGTTCATTATAAACTCAGAGACAAGAAAACTGCCAAAGACTGCAAGAATGTTATAAACACAACTTCTGCTTTTGATCAGGACTATACTATACTATAATACAGTATGTTATAACTTACATTTACAATGTTTATATTCAGATACTGTATTTCTAAGATTTCCACTCGTTTCTCCTTAAACTATAAATAATTAAATTATACAGCGACATATGAGAAAGCATGATATAGTCGTAAAACATTAAGTAAAATCACATTATTGATGTAAAACACTGTAAACACGCAAATCTGAATGTTCACTCACAGAAATCTGCTCAACATTCGAGACTGTTTGCAGCAACATATGACGCATTTCCGCCTCCTGCTGGACTGGAGCGACTGATGCTCGATTGTTTTCAGTATCTCGGAAAACTGTGCCCCATCTGAAAGAACATTCAGTTTTCTTGTTCATCGTTAAAATATTGTTAACAATATTTCTGACTAAGATAAATGTCAAAAAAAAGTATGAAAAAATGTGTTGGCAACTAGGAGGAAATTGAAACGGATGCAGTAAAATGAAATGCGGTCACACTGAATGTATTTTAGATGTGGTATAAAGTTGATCTGACAACATGTTTGAAAAGAAAGTCTGTGTGTTCCCCTCAGCAGTTGTTTGTGTTTTTAGGGAAGTTAATCTTAATGCATAATGTACTGTTTAACATACATTAACAAATATGTTTAGATCCATGTTTTCCTTTCAGATTATATGACATGTTCAGATTAAAACATCCTCAATGGTCATCTGCAGACGTTTGAGTGGTAAACATTTTGCAGCACTATAAGTGTGTCTACATACTCTTTTTATTTGTTTTTATGTGTACTCTTACAAACTTTTTCTCCGAAAACAAAACTGATTACTTTGAACTGTTGTTGACACACCAAAACCAATAAAAGAATTATTTACGCTCCGACACATTCACAAACAAAGCTGGAAGTCGTGTGATCTGTAATTAGCCCTTTAGCTTTTCACTAGAACACGCTCAAGACCAAAACCCATCCAGAACAAACAGCACTTACATAAACACATATACAATGAGAACAAACTCTTATTTCTACAGAATCTACTGTGAATCCATCCCTCGATCACCAAACATCTAATAAAACAACAATGAAAATAACTGTTAGAATTTAATATCTAACTTGATTAACTGCCGAGATTCGATTTTAGTTGAGCGATGGAGCACAGAGTCAGGGTCCTGGACCATTGAGACAACCACACACAGAAAAGGTGTAATTCACTCAAAGGCACTTTATTAAGGGAAGACTCCAACATTTATATGGTAAATATGAAGAATCAAACATCACACCCTTCAGGAAACAACAGTAC
Source organism: Labeo catla (assembly GCA_012976165.1). Classification (NCBI taxonomy): domain Eukaryota; kingdom Metazoa; phylum Chordata; class Actinopteri; order Cypriniformes; family Cyprinidae; genus Labeo; species Labeo catla. Next base: position 17,596 of record VONZ01001334.1, on the reverse strand, counting down.
ATCATGTCCTATGATTCTCTAGGCTAGACTTATGTCATGTCTACTTTTCAGGTTAGTATGAGAAGGGCACAGGAGGTCAGGATTATTACAATCTCACAATGGCCACTTTAAGACAGAATGTCTTACTTAACACTCCTGTGCCTCGTATAAAACAATCGTATTAGTATTAATGTCAAATTAACATAAAACAAAACAATCATATTAGTATTACTGTTAAATCAAGATACACATGAATATGACTAATATCATTTGCAATTTAATACATGTAATCATCTGGAATATCTTTCTGATTATAATGATATAAAATGCTGTAATCATTTCTATGATTATATCGAGTAATCAAGCAAAAATCAAACTCTGTTATAATTCATTTAAACCGCATTTTCCGCATTCCGGTTATTGTCTTCAGGCTCTGAAGAGTATAAAGCTGGAAACCTCTTTTTTTTATTTTTCTTTCTTCAATTTCATATCATAATCAGAGTAATAGAGTGAAGATGTACGAATTAAACATACAGATGAAAATAAAAACACTGTTGATTGCCATACAACAGAGTGAAATATTAAAACCCAGCTAAAAGGGAACATTCTCAGATCTTTGGCTAACATTCTGGCAAGATTCTCTTAACGTTATGAAGAAATGTTTTTGCAGTAACGTTCAAAGTTATCTGGTCTGTAATAACATTCTTCAAACGTAATTTCCCAATCCTGTCCCTCTTTCTCCTCCTTTGCTTTGTGTCTACTCACTGTCCTATCATAATAAAAAGGCAAAAATGCCATAAATAAATAAAATTCATAACTTAGTGTGAATGTTGGCAAAATATTTTTAAAAGTTTTACAATTTTGTTCGATGCGTTTGCTATCATACTATTGTATTAGTCCGACTGAACAAGACAATCTGAGTGCAAGTAGCCAGGCTTTGTGAGTGTGGCGGAAGCACTTACACATAAAATAAAAAAAATAAATGAATTCAGTTAAATTGTTGTGGCAGTTTTGCCCTTGGTTATAAGCGATGATGTGCGAGTTAGTGTGTAAATAGCCTTTGCCAACAGGATTGGGTATTTGCACTTAGTGTAAACAGAAACTCCAATATTTAATCGTCTAGAGCTTCATAAAGATGCAGAGGAGGAGTCTGACAATCTGACAGATATATAAAGAGTGTTCGTCTTAAACTGAACAACACAAACGGTGAGTTGCTTGACAAAACATTCATAAATTAGAATTTTCAGAAAACAGACATTGTATGAAAATATTTCTGTTATAAACAGATCTGTGATTTACAGAGGAGAAATTGAGAAGATGGCAGTAAGTTCATCAATAACTCTACATTTCTAGAGGTGGTTTCAGCTTTATTTCAGTGTAACATTCATCTCTATCTCTCTGTTTCGTTTAGATGATGGCATTTTTGGTGGTTCTTATCCCAGTTGTACTGGTGAGCGGATGCAGTCAGGATAAAAACATGCCGGTCGACTGTTCTGACGTCTATAAATCAGGACAAACAGTCAGTGGGATTTACTCCATCTATCCAGCAGGTGATTTTCCTGTCTGGGTTTACTGTGAGATGATCTCAGATGGGAAAGAGGAAGATAAAGGACAATGGACGGTAAGAATGTGACTCTAGATCAATAAACACACAGACGGCAGTGTGAATTTCTATCGGCCGTGGAATCAGTACAAGAGAGGATTTGGGAATGTGGAGAGTGAATACTGGCTGGGTAAGATCTCACAGCGTGTGTCCGTTTGTGTGGATGTTCATGTCCAGTGTTTGCTTGAACGTGTTCTTCATGTGTGTGTGTGATCAGGACTGGAGAACATGTACCAGCTGACACATAAGAACAAGTACATGCTGAGAGTGGATCTGGAGGACTTTGATGGCAATAAAGCTTTCGCTCTGTACTCGTCCTTCTCTGTGGGTCCTGAAGCTGATGGGTATAAACTGCATGTTTCAGGGTTCAAGGATGGAGGAGCAGGTACGAGACTTTTACATAAATATAATTATTATCCTTTGACAAGGATCAAGACTCAAGGATCAAGACTTATTTATTTCACATTTTACATCATGTTTTGTATCTTTTGTTAATTTTAATTAAACACAAATTAATTTATAAACAAACTGCAGCTGCATCTTCTCAGACCAGAAGACACTCCAGCGTGTGAAGAAAACATTCACCACAAACGCTGCCTAAAGAGGGTGAGAAACACTCTTCTCTGTTTACTATTCTCCCATCTGGGAGACATTATAGGAGTCTTCGCTGTCGCACCAGCAGACTCGGGGGCAGTTTCTTTCCCTCGGCTCTTAACAGCTCTACTGAACTCTTAACTCAGGCACTGAACGCTATATGAATCGCCACTCTGACCATGTAATGCGAGTATGTTTGTGTGTATACATATACAGTATGTACAGTTGTGCTCAAAATTATTAATATCCTTGGTAAATATGATCAAAGACGGCTGTGAAAATAAGAAGAGTGAAAAGCCAGCATACATATGAAAGCGACTGCATGCTGGCCACCCCTACAAATATAATATATGTGCATGCTGTGCTTACAGCTGTGCTACAGATAATGTACTCACCCCCTTGTCATCCAAGATGTTCATGTCTTTTGACATAAAAAAGTATATAAATTGTATTATTTTTATGAAATTAACCGATTGTTTCGCTAGATAAGACCCTTCTTCCTCGGCTGGGATCGTTTACAAACGCATTTGTGATCATTTGAAGCCGCATTTAAACTACATTTTGGAAGTTCAAAATCGGGGCACCATATCAGTCCATTATATGGAGAAAAAACCTGAAATGTTTTCCTCAAAAAACATAATTTCTTTATGACTGAAGAAAGAAAGACATGAACATCTTGGATGACAAGGGGGTGAGTACATTATATGTGAATTGTTGTTCTGGAAGTGGACTTCTCCTTTAATGTACGGACAGGAGCCCAATTGCACCATGTTAGATAATAAAAAAGGCATAATTATTTTATATAAAGTAAGTCATTTATATTTATCATATGAAAAGTCTAAATTACAAGCCAACTGTGTCATAAACATGAAATTCTAACCAGAAGTCAAGTATGACACAAGTCAAAATAATATGATCAGTCATAATTATAACAAAAAATAACAAACATAAAAATCATTGGTAGGACATAGAAAGTCATTATTTTCAGCTTTTTAATATCATATATGTGACCGTGGACCACAAAACCAGTCTTAAGTATCACGGGTATATTTGTAGCAATAGCCAAAAATACATTGTATGGGTCAAAATTATTGATTCTTCTTTTATGGCAAAAATCATTAGGATATTAAGTAAAGATCATGTTCCATGCAGATATTTTGTAAATTTCCTACTGTACATATATCAAAACTTAATTTTTAATTAGTAATATGCATTGCTCAGAACTTCACTGGGACAATTTTAAATGCGATTTTCTCAATATTTTGATTTTTTTGCACCCTCAGATTCCAGATTTTCAAATAGTTGTATCTCGGCCAAATATTGTCCTGTCCTAACAAACCATACATCAATGGAAAGCGTATTTATTCACCTTCAGATACATCTCAGTTTTAAAAAATGTACCTTTATGACTGGTTTTGTGGTCCAGGATCACATATATTACTTCAAAAATAATTCATAATTATGAACTGGTATGTCTTAACTTTGATAATTTCAACTTTGGCATAATTATGACTTGTCTAACATTTTCACATAATATGTCATAACTTCAACTTTTTTCTCATTTTCATGACATATGTCATAATTATGTGGCACAATAATTCACAATAAAGACAATTTCACAATTTTATTTAGTGTCAGCACTGAACAACGATTATTCAGATGTTGTGCTGATAAAAAACACTAATATTATAATAATAAATACAAAATAGCACAAAAAACACTATACAATATAAACTAAACAATATAATCGACCTGGAGATATTTGATACTCATTTTATTGTAGCTTATACTGGAAATGCAAACTCCATCACTAGCCAAAAACTATTTAATTGTGTTTTCTGGTTAGAAGTTATCATTTAGAAATTGCTTGACTTATCTTCTAGACATGTCTTGTCTTGACTTAACCAGTATAATTTAGTGGACAAAGCTGAGAATATATGCTGGCAACAGATGCAGTATAACAAAATGCAGCCACACTGAATGTATTTTAGATGTGATATAAAGTTGATTTGACGACATGTTCTCGTAGGAAGTCTGTGTTTTCCCCCTCAGCTAGCTTTTGTGTGTTTAGGGAAATTTTCTTATAGATTATATGACATGTTCAAACTAAAACATCCCCAATGGTTTGCTCTTCAGCAGATCTGATGTCTGAGGGGGTAAACACACTGACATTCCACCACACAGTCTGTATTTATGTCTACATACTTATTTATTTTATTAAACATGAGGTGTTTTTCTCTGAAAACAAAACTGATTGAGCTGTTGTTGACACCTTAAAAACCAATAAAATAATTTCAGCATAGATACATTACATGCATAGCTTGAGGTCGTGTGATCTGTAATGAAGCTCTTTAGCTTTTTGGATGTTCATCTAACATTTTTTAAATGTTACTTCTTGTTTCAGAACATTCAGAGAACATTCAAAAGTAACATTCACACAATGATTGCAGAAGGATGAAATGGAATGTTCCCTTAACATCCACATAACCAAAAAAAAAAATGTTTTGAATATTCAAAGAACATTTAGAAATGTTGCAAATGTTGCATTGTTGTGCTACTTTCCTAATCCTGTCCCTCTGTCTCCTACTTTGCTTCTTGTCTACTCACTGTCCTATCATAATAAAAAGGCAAAAATGACAAACATAAACAAATAAATAAGTTAATTAATTATTAAAATTCATAACTTAGTTAGAATGTTAGCAAAACATTTTTAATACATATTTTGGTAGCTGGGCTTGCTATCATACTATTGTGTTTGCCCAGATCAGCATGCCAATCTGAGTGCAAGTAGCCAGGCTTTGTGAGTGTGGAAAAGGCAATTTACACTTAAAATAAACTATAATAAATTAAATAAAATGGTTGTGGCAGCTTTGGTCTTGGTTATAAGCGATGGCATGCAAGTTAATGTGTAAAAAACCTTTGAAAAATAAAATATAATTGAGAATAAAACAGAAACACTTCTTTTTCAATTCTTCAAATTCAAATTTCAAATCTTTCAAACTCTTTTCATTCCTCATCTTGGATAATTAAACTATTAACAGAGTGTCTTCGCTACCTATTTTTTTCTTCTTCTAAATGACTAAAATGTGAACTAAAATAGGAACCTTGCGACCTTATAAAGGCACTTTGTGCCCTCTTTTACGATAAAGATGATCTAATTTATTGTGAAGTTCACCTTATTTTTTCCCTCATTATTTAAAACTGCTTTGTTACAACACTGATGTATTTCACAAATTAAATTACTTTCATACTCCCTAATACTTTCTTAGAGAAATATTCAATTGAAAAAATTGTGCTGCATTGTTAAAGCCATACATATTAATTACAATGAAAAAGGACCATCAGATTTCAGGACCACCATTAACCAATGACCACTACCATCAGCTTCATAAGTAATGACTTCCCCAGGACATTTGTTGAAGCATGCTGAAAAAAAAAATCTTATCACCCCACTGATTAGTCCAGCAGGAGGCATCTAAATCTGAAGAATGAGTTTCTTGTAAAAATACACAATGAAAAATAAAAACAGAAAAAGTTCTTCAGTAAAATAAGAGAAACAGACATAAACCTTTTTTTCAGTGCACCAAAATGGCAAGTATGTAAGGCAAAACCGCTTTGTGTCCCCTTCAAAAACTGCTCTTGAGAAATTTTTTGTTTATTGTCCACCCCAACTGTTAGATGAAATTTATGCCCCTGGTGAGGGGGTTATGAGATATTCACACCTTTAAAGGAGTATAAAGAGTGTTATCAGTCATAATGTCCGGGGAGAAATAGCGCAGATACCATAACTGATCAAATGTAAATGTGAAGAGTTCATTTGTTTCTGGCTACTTTGTATAGATTTCTATGCAAGTACTGGCTCTTCTGATTGGGCTGAGCCTGGAATTTAGCAAGTTTGAAGTAAAAGTATTAGATGGACGTGTACTGTGTGTCAGGACAGTACTCATTTTTGACCGAGATGGCTTTTAGCTGGTTTTGCAAGTGAACTCTTCGTGTGTACCTTGAATGCAATGTAAGTCATTTTGGATTAAAGCACATGCCAAATGCATAAATGTAAATGCAATGTTGATTCTCAGAACAAACATGAAAGAAACCCAAAAGGAGAATTTACATAAATCTGCGTACTGTTATGCGCAGTGTTGGGGAAAGTTACTTTTAAAAGTAATGCACTACAATATTGCGTTACTCCCTAACAAAGTAACTAATTATGTTACTTACTTACTTTTTTGGAAAGTAATGCATTACGTTACTTTTGTGTTACTTTTTCAGTCTGGACAGGGTTTGCTTGTCTGTTTTGTATTTAAAAAGTTCTACTTTTTTGCAGATGTAAGAGCCCTTTCGCACCAAAAGCTTCAAGCTGATGGAAAAGTAAATTCACATCTGAACTGTGGTTAATAAAATGGGATAAAGCATATTTGTATTATTTAACATATTTAAGTGCAGGTTTGCATCATATTCTAAGTTGCATTTCACTGTTTTTATACATTTTGAGGAATACTGAAGTTTTTCTGTAAGTGAGATGAACTAATGCATGTTCACATGTAGTCTAGAACTAAAGTAACATCTTACTCCTCATTTCTCTCAACACGGGAACAGGAGCGCTTTCAATCAATAAATGGGGGGAAAAAAGTAACTGACATTACTGATTTGAAAAAGTAACTCAGATATTTTATTGTAAATAAGTTACAAGTTACTTGAAAAAAGTAACTCACGTTACTTGTAATGTGTTAACCCAACACTGGGTAGGGGAAGTTCAGAAAGACAAAGAAGATCAGAAAAACAGTCTTTCATTCAATAAATCTAACAAGCAAGGGAAACTAAAAAAAAAAAAAACACAAAACATAACAACCACATAACACACATGAGAATGAGCAAAAAAAACTAAGGAAACACAGGTCTTCAATATCCAGGGAGTGTAATCAGGGAGAACAGAAACAGATGTGGGCCAATCAGAAACCATAGAAACTAATTAAAGGGGAAAAGGGGAACCAAGGAAACAGACAGGCAACACAGGCACAGAAAATAAAAACAAAACAGGCTATAATCCTGACACATGATTAAAAGCAAAGAAAAATCCCTAACATTGAACCGCTTGTGTGACAGACACCAGCCACTCCACTTTAAAAGAGTACAAATTCATTTTTCACCATTCATAACTTCTGGACTGAAAGATCACAGACTCTTGACAAAGATGAATCTTTCTAATGCACACTGGTGTCAAGCGCCGCTGTCTGTGCACACTATCAGATTGAGTTTGAAAAGCTGTGCATCACATCACTTTGGGATTTTAACACTGTAATGTTTCTAGGAAATATTTTTAATCTTCATGCTGATGGATTTCATACTAATAGCGTAATTCTCTTTCCAGGTGTGCCAAGCAACACCGATGGCAAAATGAGTATTATCTTCACCCCATAAATACACACCATTGGGGTTTGTAAGGTGACAGACATTGTACCAAAATGCCCCAAGATACAGTTTGGCACAGTTATTGTTGTCAGAGTCCTGGTCCTTGTCAAAGGTGGAGAACTTCTGTCCACTGTGGTGAGTCAAAGAGTCGCCTGCAGACAGAAGAAATATCATTAACAGGATTAACATTATATTAGGGATGCACCGATGCTGACACTGGTATCAGGCCCGTACAGTGCACCTGTAATGGTACTCGTACTCATTAAAATGCTCCGATACTAAAAGCCGATACCACACAGCGTGTGAACAGTGCTGTGCCCAGACAGAGAAAACCGACAACAGAACAAACGTCTCGGTTACGTATGGTAACCCTCGTTCCCTGATGGAGGGAACGGAGACGTTGTGTCGAGTAGTGTACGACACTAGGGGTCGCTCTTGAGAGCCCAAACACCTCTGACAGTTTTGAGAAAGGCCAATGAAAATTGGGTGTGCAGATTTGCATAGCTGACCACGCCCCGGACGTCCGGGTATAAATAGGGCAGCGTGTGCATCTGCTCACTCGTTCTGATCTGAGGAGCCGAGGGTCTCAACTCACTCAGAGGCGGTCCAGGAAGGTGGCACGGAAGACACAACGTCTCCGTTCCCTCCATCAGGGAACGAGGGTTACCATACGTAACCGAGACGTTCCCTATCTGTCGTACACTCCGAGTTGTGTCGAGTAGTGTACGACACTAGGGGTCCCCGTAGAAAACCGCCACCTTACTGGCCGCGTCACGAGTGATAAGCGCAGAAGTAACAGGCAACGTGTTAACGAAGTGCAGCTCACCTCCTCCGTGACCATCCAACGTCCAAGACTGACCTGTACCAGGGTTCTGCAGCCGGGCCTTCCTCAGTAGAGCGGCCGAGTGTCTTGCGAGCGTTGGGAAAGCGCCTCCTCCCCGAAGGAAAAACGGCGCTACGGAGTTCACAACCTGCCCAACAGGGGGGTACAAGTGACAACATTAAACATGGGGGCTGAGGTGGGACTCACACCGGGGGAGACCACCAGACTCAGACCCTAGAGACAAACCAGTCCTCAGGGGAAACACCGCACTACAGGAGTTATAGGTGGGGATACACACATGGGGCCACATAAGGAGCCACTACATATGGGGCACAATTCAATCAGAACAAAGGTGACCATACCTTGTGACCGAATTCGTAGCGAGTCCCTCCGCAAAACTCTGCCACGTCCAGAGGTGCCAATGATGGAGATGGTGTCCAGGGTTCACGCTAGGAAACCTACTGAAACTCAGAAGCGTAATCACCGTTAGGGGAAGCGCTTTAAAGCAAGCTCTACACCAACCAGAGAACTGAGTCAAGAGCTGGTATTCAAGACTCTAGCTGACACTGGCTCCATGCGTAAATTGTAAAATCTGGCAAATGTGTTAGGTGTAGCCCAACCTGCAGCTCTACAGATGTCTGTTAATGAGGCCCCATTTGCCAGGGCTGCCGAGGCAGCGACGCCCCTAGTCGAGTGGGCTCTTACCTCCAGAGGGCAGGGTAGGCCTCTGGCCTGGTAGGCCACCCGAATTGCGTCCACCAGCCAGTGGGAGATCCTCTGTTTGGAGACAGCCTTCCCCTTCTGCTGTCCCCCATAACAGACGAAGAGCTGTTCAGAACGTCTGAAGGGCTGAGTGCGTTCCAAGTAGATGCGCAGGGCACGGACTGGGCATAACAAGGTCAGGTTGGGGTCATCTTCCTGGGAAGAGATAGCTTGCAAAGTCACCACCTGGTCTCTGAAGGGAGTGGTGGGGACTTTGGGCACGTATCCAGGCCGGGGTCTCAGGACGACGTGAGAATCCGCTGGTCCGAATTCCAGGCACTAACTGTTGATGGAGAGGGCTTGGAGGTCTCCCACTCTCTTTACCGAGGCGAGCGCAGTCAGGAGAGCCGTCTTTAGGGAGAGAGCATCGAGTTTGACTGACTGAAGAGGCTCGAAGGGACCCTGCTGTAGGCCCCGGAGAACCACAGCAAGGTCCCAAGAGGGGATAAGATGTGGCCGAGGAGGGTTCAGTCTCCGGGCTCCTCTCAGAAACCTGATTACCAAATCGTGTTTTCCCACCGACCTGCCACCCACCAGGTCATGATTAGCCGATATAGCGGCCACATGAACCTTAAGTGTCGAGGCAGATAGGTGCCTGTCCAGGCCCTCCTGGAGGAAGGATAACACTGATTCGATGCCGCAACTCCGTGGGTCCCTTAGCCGAGCAGAACACCAGTTCACAAACACGCGCCATTTAGAGTCATACAGCCGCCTGGTAGAGGGAGCTCTTGCCTGAATGAGTGTGTTCACCACTGATGGTGGGAGATCTCTGAAGTCCTCCTGGTCGCGTCCAGGGGCCACAGGTGGAGGTTCCAGAGATCGGGGCGCGGGTGCCAAATTGTGCCCTTCCCCTGGGAAAGGAGGTCCTTCCTCAGGGGAATGCGCCAGGGAGGAGCTGACGCCAGGAGAACCAGGTCCGAGAACCAGGTTCTGTTGGGCCAGAAGGGGGCTACCAAGAGGACCTGCTCCTTGTCCTCCCTGACTTTGCACAAAGTTTGTGCGATCAGACTCACCGGGGGAAACGCATACTTGAGCCGGTCCTTCGGCCAACTGTGTGCCAGTGCATCTATACCGAGGGGAGCCTCGGTCAGCCCGTACCACAACTGGCAGTGGGTGGATTCCGGTGAGGCTAAGAGATCCACTTGCGCCTGGCCGAATCGATCCCAAATCAGTTGAACCGACTGAGGGTGGAGCCTCCACTCGCCTCCGAGCGAAACCTGTCGTGACAGAGAATCGGCCACTCGATTGGCATCGCCCGGAATGTGAGTGGCCCGTAAGGACCTGAGTCTGTGTTGGCTCCAGAGCAGGAGGTGGCGGGCTAGTTGTGACATGCGAAAGGAACGTACACCGCCCTGGTGGTTGATGTAGGCTACTGTCGCCATGTTGTCCGACCTGACCAACACGTGCTTGTTCTGAATCATAGGCCAGAACCTCCTCAGAGCTAGAAGCACTGCCAACAACTCCAGACAATTGATGTGCCAATGCAGCCGGGGGCCTGCCCAGACCCCGGAAGCTGCCTGCCCGTTGCAGGTGGCACCCCAGCCTGTCCTGGAAGCGTCCGTGGTGACAACGACGCGTCTGGACACCTGTTCCAAGGGCACTCCTGACCGAAGGAACACGATGTCCGTCCAAGGGCTGAGTGTCTGGCGGCACGATGGTGTGATGTTCACACGGAACGTGCCGTGGTGCCACGCCCTCCTGGGGACTCGGGTACGGAGCCAATGCTGCAGCGGTCTCATGTGCATCAAACCCAACGGCGTGACCGCGGCTGAGGATGCCATGTGCCCTAGGAGCCTCTGAACCTGTTTTAGGGGGACCGCTGAGCCGCACCTGAGCGTTGCCACGCATCTCAGAACTGACTGTGCACGCTCCGGGGAGAGACGTGCAGACATGCCGACCGAGTCCAGTTCTACACCGAGAAAAGAGATCCTCTGCGCCGGGGAGAGTTTGCTCTTTTCCCAGTTGACCCGAAGCCCCAAGCGAGCCAAATGGTTGAGAACCATGTCCCTGTGTACGCAAACCGTATCCAACGAGTGAGCCAGGATCAGCCAGTCGTCGAGATAGTTGAGAATGCGAATGCCCATTTCCCTGAGGGGGGAAAGGGCAGCCTCTGCTACCTTCGTAAAGACGCGGGGCGACAGGGAGAGGCCGAAGGGGAGAACCTTGTACTGATATGCCCGTCCTTCGAAGGCAAACCGTAGAAACGGCCTGTGTCTTGGAAGGATCGAGACATGAAAGTACGCGTCTTTCAGGTCTATCGCCACAAACCAATCCTGGAACCTGACGTACGTAAGAATGTGCTTGAGGGTCAGCATTTTGAACGGGAGCTTGAGTAGGGCCCGATTCAAAACCCTCAAATCCAGGATAGGTCTGAGCCCACCACCCCTCTTGGGTACAATGAAGTAGGGGCTGTAAAACCCTTTCTTCATTTCGGCTGAGGGGACAGTTTCTATCGCACCCTTCGCCAGAAGGACTGCGATCTCCGCCCGAAGAACCGCGGTGTTGGAGCCCTGGACCGAGGTAGTGAGAACACCGCAGAACTTGGGCGGACGACGTGCAAACTGGATAGCATAGCCGAGCCGAATGGTCTTGAGCAGCCAGCGGGAAGGATTGGGGAGATTCAGCCAATCCAGAAAGTTCTCCGCTAGGGGCCGCAGAGGAGTTACATTCGACGTACCAAGGGTGGTGGAACCTTCGCTGGGAAAACAGCGTGTGGTCGGAGGTAAGAAGCCCCGAAGGCCACTGGCTGCTTTGCCCAGGGAGACCGAGCCGTGCGAGCTTAGCAGAGGATCCACCCGACAGGGGAGATCGTCTGAACAAGCCCGTTGTTCTAGAGCATGAGGGAGCACAGAAGGTGTGTGACCGCATGCCCTGAACGGAGGAGACAGCATCCGACCATCGAGCGGAGGGTCGGGGTGCTGTGTAATATGCCCAGAGAAGGAGAAAATTGCTCTTTTGTTGACCAAGTGGTGGCCGTCTGCCGGGTGGCAGACAGCCGGGTGGAAGCCGAATCCAGCGCTCGTCCCCTCGTCGAGTGTGGATCCCGACAGGCCAAACGATCCCTCCTCCCTGGGCTGCCCGTCTCAGGAACGCTTCGAAACCTGCCGGGGGTTCTTAGTGGCCTGAGGACGAGCTGGCGGTGCCACCTTCCTACGAGTGCTGGACCGTAGGGCGGGTCTGGCTGCAGACCCGGCAGGCTGCGGGGTCTGAGCCACCCTCGTAGGGGGCCTTCCACGGCGGGGAGCAGGCGGAGGCTGCTGCGTCGGCTGAGCTGGGCCGGAACTCGCTGCACGCCGAGGCAGGATATGCTTGATGGCCTCCGTCTGCTGTTTCACGGTGGAGAACTGCTGGGCAAACTCCTCCACGGTTTCGCCGAAGAGGCCAGCCTGGGAAATGGGAGCGTCGAGAAAGCGAACCTTCTCGGCGTCTCGCATCTCGCCAGGTTTAACCACAGGTGGCGCTCCTGGACCACCATAGTGGACATCACCCGCCCCAGAGCTTGCGCAGTAACCTTCGTAGCCCGTAAGGCATAGTCGGTCGCTGAGCGCAGCTCGTGTAACAGCTCTGGGTCGGGAGCACCCTCGTGCAGGTCTTTAAGAACCTTAGCCTGATAGACCTGCAAAATCGCCATAGCGTGGAGGGCGGACGCAGCTTGCCCAGAGGCCGCGTAAGCCTTCGCTACAAGAGCAGACGAAAACTTACAGGCCCTGGACGGGAGTCTCGGGCGGCCCCTCCAGGAGGCGGCGTTTTGCGGGCACAAGTGCATCGCAACCGCTCTCTCCACCTGGGGAACCTCCGAATACACCCTCGCTGGACCGCCATCGAGGGTGGTGAGGGACGGGGAGTTAGCGTACCGTGAACGAGCCGACAGAGGGGCTTTCCACGATTTCGTCAACTCCTCGGGCACTTCCGGGAAAAACGGGACCGGGGAGGAGCGTGGCTTCGAGTCACGCCCCCTGCCCAGGAACCAGTCATCCAGCCTTGAAGGCTCAGGGCTGGGCGGGGAACCCACGCAACCCCGATCTCCTTGGCTGCCCGTTGTAGTGCGGCGGCCATTTCGGCGTCTGCCACAGACTGAGATTCAACCGCCGGAGCGGCGAACTCGGTTGTGACGTCAGCCTCTGACGGCTCTCCCTCCGATGCTACGGACGCTGCTTTTCCCTCAGCAGGAGCCCCGAACAAAAGATCCAGCCCATACTGAGACGAGCTTTCAAAATCGTCCGGAGACTCAATCGGTGGACACACAGGGTGAGCGGTTTGCGAGGACGCAACTGTCAAAACTTCGCTCAACACCTGCCGCTCTTCCTCGACGCACATCGCAACGGCCTCGTACCCGGAAGTAGAAGGACCGGAGCGGGAAGCAGATGAGGAGCGCCGCGGCTTCTTCGAAAAGAACGCGGCTCTCGAGAGGAGTGTGCCCAAGGGCATGTCTTCGCAGTGCTGACAACCTCCCTCAGCGAACGCTGCGTCAGCATGCTCACGCCCCAAGCATTGAACACAGCGTTCGTGCCGATCGTTCGGGGAAAGGTGGAATCCGCACCCAGTAGGACACAGACGGAAAGGCATCGTGAAACACACAATCCGTCTGTGGAGCTCTTTTAGAGAAAATTTGCTCTCTGCAGAAGATAATCTTCTCTTGAAGATCGCCGTCGACGCACCCAGGGGACTCTCACAACACGAGCAGTGTCAGAGAGGGAGAGACCGCTGTCTGTGCCGTAGATCCAACGACGAGAGAGGTGAATGTTGCCGCTTCTCACGCAGAGACGCTGCATTCGGCTCCGAAAAACAGAACAAGTGAGCAGATGCACACGCTGCCCTATTTATACCCGGACGTCCGGGGCGTGGTCAGCTATGCAAATCTGCACACCCAATTTTCATTGGCCTTTCTCAAAACTGTCAGAGGTGTTTGGGCTCTCAAGAGCGACCCCTAGTGTCGTACACTACTCGACACAACTCGGAGTGTACGACAGATAGGGAACAGAGAGTTATTAGACATTAAGGATGTCACTGAAGTACATGCATGTCATTAATATACCTCTGGTTTCCCAGACAAGGTGTAATCCTAGTCTAGACTTAAATGTGAATCTGAGATGTATTGCTTGCTTTATGAGTGTTCTGCATAACGGTTCCCTGCATTATTACAGGAAAATGTCTTGTGATTACAGCACTGAGCTGCTGCAGTGGAGAAGCTCCAATGAGCCATTAAATTAAAGTTAAAATAACAGCAATAAATGAAAAGTGAAAAAGTGGTATCAGTGCATCCCAACATGATGTGTAGTCACATTCCTACTTGTTTAGCCAGATGCACAGAAAGTGCTCCTACTATGCCTTTTCAAATATGACCTTTCATGTGTCATGTAGCTGTATGTGAACATAAACTATGTTGTGAAGCCGACAGTGCACGATACATAAAGTTATTGACTATCAAAAAAAAAGAGTCGGTTCACAATCGCCTGAACGAGTCGTCAGGAATTTGAATCTTTTCCTGTTATGGCTGTACTTCACAAAGTAACACATTTGCATAATGTCCGCCCACATTCTACGTCACGAACAACTTGCCCGTCAACAAACAGTCAAATTTCCATGTGGTTTACGTCATGTCGACAAGACACTGTATCCTAGGTACAATGCGGGATTCACCAAAGGCTTGCTCTTAAAAGATGAATCAGTGACCAGTTTATTTGGACCGGCTTTCTCCTCTGAACCTCTACCTGTAAGTGTGATTAATAATTGATGGTTGTATTTTCTAGCGATCGTTCAAAATACGTAGCTGTGTGTTATGTCGTGTAACACATCTTGGATGACATGGGGGTGAGTAAATTATCAGGGCATTTTTAATCTGAAAGTAGAGTAATCCTTTAAAACTTGTTGCTCTCATGTAACGTTACTCTGTATAATGCAAAATACGTATTTAGTTGTGTGTGTTGTGTTCGCTCCGCGCAGCTCGTAGGTCTCTGGCTAATGGCTGACAGCTTTATCTGTTCACTCGCTATTGTCTAGAAATGTGTCGATAAATAGTGAATGTTTGTCGTTGTTATTACTTGAAGTTCTGATAAAGAATAGAACAATACGTTGGTGTACAAGCTGCAGTGCTTTATCAATACGTTTCTATGTTGGGTTGACGAATACACTATGGCTGTTTGGGTGTTGTTGTTTACCACCGAGTTGTGGGCTAGAGTAACCATGATGGGTGTTCCGTGTTTGAAATTCGCTGCATGCAGAAACGTTAAACCAATCACAAAAGACTGGGTCATCGGACTAATCACCGCATATTAGTGTCAGCAAAGGAGTGGTTTGGACAAATGATTCATTTAAACGAATCGTATGGGAGTCCTTGAGCAAATAAGGTAAAAATAAATGCATATTATAAGACAATAAAAGTGTTTTTTGACCTTGCATGCATGTCAGCTTGTTGTTGGGGACTCCCAAAACCAAAATATGAACCTTTTATAATCCATAATAGGGACACTTTAATTTACCCAGAGCATAATATCCGACATCTCCAAAGCCAAGTTTTCATTTGAAGACTGAGACTTATAAATTATATTTACAAAATAAAACAAACAGTATGTTTCCAAATCGAGGACATGGACATTTTACTAAAGGAATAGAATAGAACTTGGCCTGGTTTCACAGACAGGGCTTAGACTAAGTCAGGATTATGGTTCAATTAGGACTTTTAAGTAATTTTTTTAAAAAACGTGCCTTAGAGAAAACATTGCTTGTGTACATCTTGAGACAAAACAAAGGCACTGATATATTTTAGGATCAATCAGTGCAAGTTTCTTTCAGTTGAAACAGCTCAGACTTACATTTGAGTCTGGGACTAGACTTAAGCCTTGTCTGTGAAACCAGGAGCAAGTGTGCATTTACTCCTAGAAATGAAAGTGTCCTACCTGCTCCTCCATCAGTAAATCCTGAAACAAGCAGTTTATATCCGACACATTCACAACCCACAGAGAAGGACGAGTACAGAGCGAAACCTTTCCTTCCAGTGAAGTCCTCCAGATCCACTCTCAGCATGTACTTCCTGTTGCGTGTCAGCTGATACATGTTCTCCAGCCCTGATCACACACACACATGAAGAACACGTTCAAGCAAACACCGGACATGAACATCCACACAAACGGACACACGCTGTGAGATCTTACCCAGCCAGTATTCACCCTCCACATTCCCAAATCCTCTCTTGTACTGATTCCACGGCCGATAGAAATTCACACTGCCGTCCATTCTCCTCTGAATCACCTGTGATGGGTTTATATACAATATATGATTCATAATCAATGTTCTGATGTGTTTTCAATGATCTAAAGTCACATTCTTACTGTCCATCCTCCGTTGTCTTCCTCTTTCCCATCTGAGATCATCTCACAGTAAACCCAGACAGGAACTTCACCTGCTGGATAGATGGTGTAAATCCCACTGACTGTTTGTCCTGATTTATAGACGTCAGAACAGTCGAATGGCCTGAATGTACAGTCACTGCCCAGTACAACCGGGAGAAAAGCCACCAAAAACACCATCAACTACACAAGACAGAAAGAGAAAGAGAAAGAGAAAGAGATGAACATCACACTGAAAATAAACAAATATGAGTTTAAACCAGTGGGTTAGGGTAACTAATGCTATGTAGCAAACACAAAAACGTACTGCCATTTTCTCAGGCTCTCCTCAGTAGATCACAGCAGAAATCAGTTTCACTTAGGAATGAAAAGAAACATCATCATATTATATTTGTTTCAATTTTATTTTCTAAAAAAGTATTTTGTGAGGTAAATAAATAAAGCAGTAACTCACCGTTTGTGTTGCTCAGTCTGACACAAACACTCTTTATATCTGTCAGATAATCAGGCTCCTCCTCTTTGTCTTTATGACACTATCAAATATTAAATTCCTCAGTGTTGACAAAATTATTTCTGGAAGATCAGATGTTTTTATTTTGAGAAATAACAAATTAAATGATTATGAATCATTATGGTATTTTATATGATAATAAAGCACAATTATTATGCTGCAGTATGTTTCTGACAGACAGAATAAATTAAATCAGGAGATATCAGGATTTCTAAAAATATGTTTTAAAAATAAATGTATCTATAGGCATGTCTCATGTTTCCCAATAGGGCTTGACAGAGAATATGCATCATTTAAAAAAATAATAATAATTTTGACCGAGATGGCTTTTGGCTGGTTTTGCATTGGCTTTTAGCTGGTATATATTGGTAACACTTTAGTATAAGGACCAGTTCTTACTAGTAAGTAGCATTCTTATTAGAATGCCAATTACTGGCATGTTGGCTGTTTATTAGTACTTATAAAGCACATGTTCTGTGCGCCCATATTCTACACCCTTAATCCTACCCAATACCTAAACCTAACAACTACCTTACTAACTATTCATAAGTAGTAATTAGGAGTTAAGG